>JACXGM010013077.1:0-23382 GCA_016801145.1 Umbra pygmaea
CTCTCTCTCTCTCTCTCTCTCTCTCTCTCTCTCTCTCTCTCTCTCTCTCTCTCTCTCTCTCTATCCCTTATTGTCCATTAATAATAGCATCCCTGCCTCCTGACACATTCCAGCATAGGACTTCAGTGTACACACACAGTAGCTTTGGGAGTTGTTCTGTAAGAGCTCATAAAAGTCCTGCTTTGCGCTGATAAATCAGCTGAATCCACGCAGCATGGTGTGCATGAAGGGTCTTTCTGAGCACCGAAAACAGCCCCCCTGCTGTACATACTGAAGAACCACCTCGATCCCCACACTCCAGGGGCTCTCGCACAGTCGCTAAAGTAGAAAAACATGTAGGAAGACACAGCACAAGTGTACACACACAAACACACACAACATATTTAGATACTCATGCATACTCTAAATGTATATGTGTGCATGCATTCAGGCAGACAGATAAGGAACATTACAGAACCACTCATGTTAGTTACAGTCATGAGAGAGAAATAGACAGACAACAAAGATAGCATGTGAGTAAAAATGATAGATATATGTGATAGAGATAAATGTTTGAAAAGCAAATAATATCTAGAGTATATTAGGGAGGTGGGGTAAAAGAAAACACAAAAAACTGTTCAGCAGTTCTCAGACCACTTCTTCTGGGGCTGCCGGACTATTCACAATTTAGCTTTAGTCCTAATTCACCTAATCTATGCAGTGATAGTTACTGGACAAGTTGAAAAAGATGGAATTGTACAAATGCAACAGCTGCTGGTTCCCAAGGAAGAAAATTCAGAACCGCGTTCTTAGTTGACTTTTAGTTGTGATTATGGTAGAGAACATGAAATGTCAGGCAGTACCACATTAGAGATGATGCAGCTAGTCTGTTTGGCTTTTCAGGTAAAACCATGTCAAACTCTAGGCTTTCCATGGTATTCAGAGATTCATCTGTTGCAAAAAAGTTGAATATAGGCGATCACAATACCAGTGCTTTTCTATCACAATGCATGCTGAGGCAACCTTGTACTCCTTATAATTAGTTATACTGTATTGTTAAAGATATTCTTATAGATAGCCAGGAGAGTGCAAGTCCCTCAGCACTCAGACCCGCAAGCCTGGGGAGTAGGATCTGATGGCTCACTGTGTCAGAAGCAGCACTCAGATCCAGGTGAATCAGGATGTTGAAAGACAACTCATCAGCTGAGATGAGGAGGTCATTACCAACAGTCAGAATTGCAGTTTCCATACCGTTGAGTGGACAGAAAGCAGATTGAAGGGGCTCAAAGAGGTCATTGCTGAGGAGGCGATAGTGGAGTCGGGGGCAACAGTCATTTCCAGGATTTTGGCAAATAAAGTTGGTGATGGGGTGGAAGTTATTTAAGATGGTGATGTCCATTCTAGGCTTATTTTAGACAGGAGTGACTTTAGCAGCTTTGTAGGTTGAGGGGACAGTGTCATGGGTGTGGGAGAGGTTGTCAATGCATTTGATGTAGGGAGGCTTCAATGAGAGCTGCTGGAGCCGTTAGTAGTTTTGGATGATGGTATATGTTTAGAGATATACGCTGAGTCAATGGGGTTGAATGTACAAAAGTGAGTTTGTAGAGCAGCGTGTGGAAAATTAACAGTGGGATCTTAACAACAAGGGATGGAAATGTTGGAGATGTTGAGACTGACAGAGTTTAGATTTTGGTGAATCAACCGAGTATTTGAGGGAGAGTAGGTGAGGGAGAGTGATACAGCAAGTGTGAGTAGTTCAGCTAGTTCACATAGAAATTATTATTTAGTTTTGGGAGGACAATACACAACAATGGTGGTCAAGGAGCAGATTGATTTATAACCAATGTATTCAAATCAGGAGAATGTGGGGAATGACTTTTCTGTTATTTTGTTATTGTATCTGTACAATACAGCAATGCCACCACCACTGTGAGGCAGGGTTGACACAGCTATCTATAACTGGCGGGAGTAGCTAGATGTAGGGACATGTTTCAGTTGGAAAAACAAGTCTTGTTTCTTTTATTTAAAGAACCAGTGATAAGGAGAGCAAGACTGGTCGTGTGTGTGGGGGGGGGGGTTGGGTTACGGACAGTGGGGGGATGGAGGGGGGAAGTCAGCCAAGGTTTACAGTCTGAAATGATGGGAGTCTAGGAGGGGATGAGTGAGAACAGAGACAGATGATGTTGCCACCATTGTTATTTGACAGAACAATTTACAATGTGAGCCCCTTGTGCAGGTTGAAGCATCTACGCAGTTGTGGAATGCCAGACAAGCACGCCGAGTTACATCAGGAAATTGTTTTTATTCATGGATTGTAGATAAGAGAGGGAGTAGTATGTGGTCTGGGACAACAATGTAATTCTGTTCAGGAATGAGACCTAAAGGCTAGCAAGTTAGTATGCGGCAGAGTTGGGGTAAGAGAGATTTTCAACGTGTTGCGAATTAGCATGGGAGGTCTTGTGTTGGTATTCCAAATTAAGGTGTAGAGAGAACCAGCAGTTATATATTTCCGGTACAGTAGAATACATTTTGGAGCCCAGCAATTAATTATTTTGGTGTAAGTGATCACAGCGATGCTGTTGAGACACACGTTAGTACAAGAAGCCACAAAACACTGCAAACAAATAGACAAAAAGAGTAAAAGAAAAGGCCGAATTCCAGGGAGTGTAACGTCCAGCCTGGGTGGGCTGTTAGATGGACTATTGTTTAGTTTATTCCCTGTGTTTACTCCCTTGCTCCCTCATGTGTTGTGTTTTGGCTCCCTCTTGTGTCTGTTTCATGTATAGCTCTGAGTTAGGTCTGTTTGGTTACGTCAGTGTTTTAGTTCCCAGGTGTCTTGTGTTAGTCATTAGTTGTTTAGTATTTAGCCCTCATGTTTCCGTGTACACCTTGTCGATCAATATGTCTCCTGTTGCGTGTTTCCCGGTGGGTGTCAAGATATCCTCTGTTTAGCCCAATGTGGCAGTATTGTTTTGTTTATTCGAAGTGTTTGAAAATAAACGCTATTGCTTTAGTGCAATTCCTTCGCTCCTGTCTCTACTACCTACATACACAAAAGGGATTCGTAACAGATTGATCGACCATTCAACATGAGACAGCGAAGGAGCAACCGCAAACCCAGGAAGAGCCTTCCTCTCCCTCTCAGAGGGGGTAATGTCGGCGGAGATATTCACTGCCGCCAGGGCTCCCAGACACCCTGCCGCCAGGGCTCCCAGACACACTGGCCCCAGGGCTCCCAGACCCACTGCCGCCAGGGCTCCCAGACACCCTGCCGCCAGGGCTCCCAGACACCCTGCCGCCAGGGCTCCCAGACACCCTGCCGCCAGGGCTCCCAGACACCCTGCCGCCAGGGCTCCCAGATACCCTGCCGCCAGGGCTCCCAGACACCCTGCTTGTGCCAGGGCTCCCTGTTGCACCTGGTCTAGGGCCGCCTGAACTGCCTTGCCCCTGGCCGCCTGAACTGCCTGTCCCCTGGCCACCTGAACTGCCTGTTCCTCCTGACCCCGGGCCACCCTCTGTTCCTCCTGAACACCGGGGCGCCCTCTGTTCCTCCTGACCCTGGGCCGCCCTCTGTTCCTCCTGACCCCGGGCCGCCCTCTGTTCCTCCTGACCCTGGGCCGCCCTCTGTTCCTCCTGAACACCGGGGCGCCCTCTGTTCCTCCTGACCCTGGGCCGCCCTCTGTTCCTCCTGACCCCGGGCCGCCCTCTGTTCCTCCTGACCCTGGGCCGCCCTCTGTTCCTCCTGACACCGGGCCCTCTGTTCCCCCTGACCCCGGGCCCTCTGCCCTTCTTGCACCGGTCCCCTTGTTTTGCCAACCCCGGTGTTGTGGGCATTGGAGGGGGCTGCTAAAACGTCCAGCCCTGGGTGGGCTGTTAGATGAACTATTGTTTAGTTTATTCCCTGTGTTTACTCCCTAACTCCCTCATGTGTTGTGTTTTGGCTCCCTCTTGTGTCTGTTTCATGTATAGCTCGGAGTTAGGTCTGTTTGGTTACGTCAGTGTGTTAGTTCCCAGGTGTCTTGTGTTAGTCATTAGTTGTTTAGTATTTAGCCCTCATGTTTCCGTGTACACCTTGTCGATCAATGTCTCCTGTTACGTGTTTCCCGGTGTGTGTCAGGATATCCTCTCTTTAGCCCCAAGTGGTAGTATTGTTTGTTTATTCGAAGTGTTTGAAAATAAATGCTATTGCTTTAGTGCAATTCCTTTGCTCCTGTCTCTACTACCTACATACACGAAAGGGATTCGTAACAAACAGGGAGAAGTAGAAAACAAATGCGAGGCCAGCACCCAGTAAACAACAACTGATAATGACTGTACAAAACCGTGACACGTACAGTACACATTCTGTACATTATGCGTCGGTCACAGTCCCAAAAACATGCCATTTTACAGGATTAAGTTACAGAGGCTCCAATACTTTGGTCACCTTGACTTTGACAGAAATATTACTGGGAACTGTCTGAAATTTAGAAGTAAATGTGAGGTGTCTTAGATCGTGGGACTATCTGGCAGCTCAGAAAGGGTGAAAGCTGGCTTCTGAAAATGCAGGCTTGGAAGAGTTTTGTTTTTCAAGACCCCAAAACCAAAAGAGATTCTCTGAAATTTCTAGCTAAGAGATGTGGCTTCCATGCTCTGACTACTGAAAAGTATCATTTATGTTCTGCAGACCAACTATTACAAACAGACCAGCATAGGTTACTCTTTCCAATCCATACCAATGTAGGGGTTGACAGGCTAAATGACAGGCCAAAGCTGGGATATGTCTGATCTCTGTCGTCCAACAATAAATCATTAAGATAGAGAAACTCCTACAGTCTGCCTCCATCTCAACCCTCAACGATGTTACAAGTTCATTGTGCAATTTACACATTCCATGTCAGGAAGACTATGGGAAAGCTTTGTCAGTCAACACCATTCACCGCTACATCCACAGATACAGGTTAAGGATTTACTATGGAAAGCAGAAGCCATGCGTCAACACTTTCCAGAAGTGCCGGCGACTACTCTGGGCTCAGTCTCATCTGAGATGAACAGTAGCACAGTAGAATCGTGTTTTGTGGTCTGACGAGTCAACATTTGAAATAGTTCTTGGACAACACAGCCGTTGTGTTCTCTGGGCCAACAAGGAAAAGGAACATCCAAGCTGTTATTTTTGTTAGGTCCCAATACCATCTTCTGTCAGGGTTTGGGGGTGTGTCAGTGCCCATGGCAAGGGTAAATTGCACATCTGTGAAGGCATCATTAAAGGAGAATTCCGGGCGATTTCAAAACGTAGCTCTGTTGTTTGAATATCTGAAGTGCTGTCAGTAGCAAGAATAACTCAAACAATCTGTATTGCCAAAACCATGTTTACCTCCTGCTCCAGTATACAACCCTTACGCATTTACGGGGCAAGTTTTAAAACATGCTTTGAGCCTTTAAACATGTTCGAAATGTCATTACTAGTGCATAGCCATGTGCAGTGATTCCTTATAGTGAACACAGCGAATTTGAACAAATCAGTCAGTGTACATACCTCTGTTTATTTCCCATTTTCCAGTCCACACTAGTCGATTGTCGAAGTCATACAATAAAATATTCCAAAACGTATATTTCTACAAAAAACTATTAGCAAATTAGTGTTTGCAGGTTGGGATGTCTGTTAAACAGCCTGAGCTTGTTCCATAAGAAAGGTAATCACATAGAAATGGAATAAGTAGAAACATTATTAAACTGTTTTGCTTGGTCATTCGATTAGTACAGAACGAAATGGCGACTGTTGTTAGTTGTCACGGTGACAACACGGGCCAGTGGGGCTGTAGTGTGTCGTACTCACTATTTTTCTTATTAGCTATCTTAAAGTGATATTTAGCTAGCTATCAGGTGAGATTATTTAATTCCTGTCTAGCTCTCAAGACAAGTTATAGATCTTATCTAACTGTAGTTTGTAATATTAGCATATATATATATATATTTTGATGATTTATTAATAGAATTATTAAGCAATTACATCCAGCACTCTCCAATTCTTCTTCCACACAAGACAGACCACGAGGATCTTCTTCTTTGATTTAATAGCGGATCGCAACCATCTGAAAGGTGCATACACCGCTACCTACTGTCAGAACACAGAGATATGTTAGCGCAGCTGACTACTCAGTTGCCGCTGTTTGACGCGGAAGTAGGCCGTTAGAGCTTTGCACTGAAATGGTACACAAAAAAATGGCTACCGCTCTGACCATTCTGCTACATTGATTTGAATGGCATTTCTAATCATTTCATTTCTATGGGTAATCAGATACATTTTATATTTACATCATTTATCAGACACTCTTGTCCAGAGCGACTTACAGTGAATACAGGGACCTCACCTTGGAGCAACGTAGGGTAAATTGCCTTGCTCATGGACAAAACAACACTTGTCAGTCGGGAATCGAACCGGCAAGCTTCTGACCACAAGTCTGAATCCCTAATCCCTAACGCATGCAGTTCATTCTAAGATTTTGAGAACTGGAATCGTAGTGTTTTTAGGGATGATGCTGTATGATGATTAAAATGGCAAGTTGTATATTTAATAGGACCAACGAAGCATATTCAAAATGCTTATAGAATTACATCCAATAAAATACAGCCATGATAGGGTTATGGATAAATTAGGTAATTTACTTTGGGAATTAATGAAATACCCAAAATGTTTACCCTACTCAGGAGTGTGGTCAAGTTAAACTCTGCCTCGCCATGTGTATCTATTACAAAAAATTGTCTGTGCCTGGGAAAGCTTCACAACCGAACAAGTTACACGACCAGACTGATGGATTCACACACCAGTGTCCGCCTTTGCTAAATTGCTTCAGGGAGTGTACCCAATACAACGTATTAAGTTTGTGAGTATGTAAGTTTAACCTAGTTTTTTTTCTCTATGGAAAGTAAATGCAACTCAATCAAATCACATTCCACCATTGCAAAAATTCACATGTTCCTCCGCAAAACAGAAATAAACAAATCTCAGAAGGTACCAGACACAGCAAGCAACTAACTACTTATCAATCTGCTGTTAGCCTGGAATTGACCAGCTGAACATATTATTAGCATAGCTAAGTGAAAGGGCAGACAAGCCGGCAGATCCTTTTTAGTTACTGTGCTTGTTGTCATGTTATATATATTCTACCATAACTCTAATTAATTACAAACCCACTAATAAGGAAGAGAAGGAAACAGTACAGTAGACTACGGCGAAGGGAAGGAATATAGCAACATGGACATTATTCCATCCGATTAATAATTTGTCTTAATAAGCCAAATCTAACACAATGTTGCAGGGAATTGCACACACACAAATGGGTATTCCTGACCCCTCAAGAATGATCTTCTGTGATTAGATAATCCAATTTCAAATTTGCCCAATGAATGTATATGTTGAAATTGAAAAATTATTTCCAAAACCAGAAATATATTCAAGCTGATTTCCAAAAATAAATAACAAAAACCTGCCAAACCTCAAACAATATGCTGGTTAGATTGAATATTGTTTCTGTGTGTATGTGCCCCAATCTCAAGCATATTATTAACAACTGGCTGCACACAGATACAGAAACAATATTGAAACTAACCTCACACAATACGCTGGTTAGTTTCAATATTGTTTCTGTGTCTGTTTAGCCATTTGCTAATAATCTGCTAACGGTTGGGGGGCATACACACGCTCAGTCAACACTCAGATGTGAATGCAATCAGAACCTCCCCATGTGTAGCAAGTAGTGTCTAAATTCTCGAAGTGATTCTATGAGAGGAATCGGTAGTTTCTAATCGCGAAGAGTTGATGGTCCCAAAAACACAGCATAATCTGCCAATCGAAGGTGAACAGAACGCCAGGTACGTGCAAGTCCTTCAATCGATGCAGTGTGGTTTCACCTTAATGAAAACCATCTTGTGGGTTGACAGATATACCGTACTATTCTCCAAACCTTCTCAAACTGCAAAGTAGGCTTATCTGGCAGTATAACGTGTATTTATTGTTATGTATTTATTGTCTATTTGTCATAATAATAATACACTCTAACCAGATGTGCAATTAAATGGCCAGATGCTCAATTGAAGGGAATGACACAATATAAATGTTAGTTTTCTACAACAACAAAGTTTATTATTCACATTACACAGAGGGGTGTCAAATAATAGAGAAAATAAAGTCTAAGATCTTTTATATACTTGTGCGTAGAAAAACATAGTGCAGTATTTCCTCTTGTACCCGAAAGACCTGGAGTTGTTGGTGCAGGAGAAGCAAATGAGGTGCCAATGTGAACGGTCGAAGAAATATGTGCTAGCAGCGTTTAATTTTTTTAAAGTAGCTGTCATGGAAGAAAAGGTCGGGGACTCCAGCATTATAATGTTGCACTGTTGACTGAAGACATTAATAACAGCTGAAAAAAAACTGATACATATGCAGACTGCTGCCTGGCAAAGATAGCAGCCTACATTTGTACACACATGCAAGACCACATGCACACACATCCCCATGTAAACAAATACAATTCTAATGCAAGAATTATGCAGTTACATACAAATTCACTATATTACCACTCGGACAGTGAAAGCATTGTTTAATATTAAAATATTCAATGCTGATAAAGGTACAGTAAATCATGAGACAGTTGTGTACATATATCTTGACTGCATCCGAGGCTTCAAGGTGTGTTGCTTCTGCCTTTTGTTTTGAAGAGCTCACATTCAATAGCAGTAGTTTGCTACAGTATAGCAAGACACAGAAAGAACAATAATTAACATTGATTGTTTAAACCTCAATCTCCATTGATATAGTTGAATTCTGATGGTCCCAACATCATCTCAGCATGCTCTTCCATTGACGCTCTCTCTTTTCTCACTTCACCTTCACTCCTTTGCTTTCTCTGTCCTGCTTCATTGCTCTCTAACTTCGCTCTCACTAATCTCTCGCTCTTTCCTCACTGTTCTCTCACTTCTATTCTCAACTTCCGTTTCTACACACTCACTCTTGTTTCTTTTCTCCCTTGCTTCTCTTGCACTCCTCTTTTTCTTCGTTCTCTCTTCTTGCTCACTCTATTCCTCTCACTTCTGTCTTGCTCCTGGATCAATTATCCTTCATTCCTACTGACTGAATCAATTATCCTTTATTCCTACTGACTGAATCAATTATCCTTTATTCCTACTGACTGAATCATTTATCCTTTATTCCTACTGACTGAATTAATTATCCTTTATTCCTACTGACTGAATCATTTATCCTTCATTCCTACTGACTGAATCAATTATCCTTTATTCCTACTGACTGAATCAATTATCCTTTATTCCTACTGACTGAATCATTTATCCTTCTTTCCTACTGACTGAATCAATTATCCTTTATTCCTACTGACTGAATCAATTATGCTTTATTCCTACTCACTGAATCCTTTATCCTTTATTCCTACTGACTGAATCATTTATCCTTCATTCTTGCTGACTGAATTATTTATCCCCAGCCAAGTAAATCCATTCATTTACATGGATATTTATCCTAATCAAGTGGTATAATAGAGTCATTCCTCATGATACACAAAATATGTATTCCTTTTGGAATTATACAATATATGTTTTCCTATAACTTTCCCCTTTCTGCAATTTTTAAATGTGCTCTCGTTTCTACATTGTATTACAGTTTAAATGAGCTAGGCTCACCAACACATAAGACATTATTTATAAATATTCTAGTAAATCATGAATTAATCATTACTGTCACATTTGTAATAGTTAAGTGTTTTTGTGTGGCCTTATGTAAAATGTGGCCTATTTATATTTCATAAATACTCCTGTTTTAAGTGCCCAGTGTAAGTTCTCACAAAAAATGCATTACAGCTGTATCTGGTGACCCTTTATATTGAAAAATGGCCACTAGATAATGTTAAAGAAAAAAAAGCACACAAAACAAGAGGGTCTTTATTTTGAGGGTATTTACCTCCAAATTGGACTAATCGTAATTGGACAATTGACTCAAAAGCTGTTTTATAGACAGGTGTGGGCTATTTCTTCGTTATTTCGTTATCAATTATGAAGGTACACAGCAAAATCACCAGTGTTAAATCAACTCTGAGAGTGTTAAAGTAACACTATCGGTGTTCTATATAAACACTGAGGGTGTTAAATAAACTCTGAGAGTGTTAAAGTAACACTGATGATTTTGCTGTGTATAAGTTCTGGAGTTGATTCAGGACCGACGCCAGGATGAAGTGTCTATTTATTTAGGCTATCATCCTGCTATGCTATTTCATTTTTATCGACATAAATAACCACACAATACTACTGTTTCAAAATATAATATTACTGTAGCATCTGCCAAGCTGTACAAAACACAGGGTTGCCACAATACATTTTGTAGCTCCATATAAAATCCCGAACACAAGCCGTTCTTTGTATACAAGCATTTATTTTGCGAATCCATTCCATCAAACATTCCATGAGCATGTAAATCATTCTCATATTTAACTAAACATTTTTAAATTACTTAAACTGTATGACTGACTCTGACTATGATGGCAGCTACTACACATTTATCTCACAAATAAATAGCCTAATAGCCAACCACGTCAATAGATTTGCAGCCTACTTGTTAATTTAACTTCCTGAGTAACCAATGTTTCCAGTCGTCTTCCAGAAATCACTTGGTTAGATCCCCTTCAAATGCCAGTTAGCTTTTTTCAGGTGTAGCATGCAAATTTGTGCTAACTGAAGACATTGACGGCACTGAAGACAGTGCTGCCAATGATTATGAATATGAAATAACAGCGCTATGTATCAGCATCTCATCATGCCTGAATGCTGTTTGTGCAGTGGGAAATGACACACTGTATCAGATAACAAGCTTCAAATATTTTAGGGGGAAAACTTCAAAGAATGTTTCATTACAGTCCTCTCTACTTGTATGTCTTTAGTTGTTTTTTTTGCAATTTTTCTATGGGATATTTAAAAGTTAAACGGGGGGGGGGGGGCAGAAAATGCATCAGACCGGGCTAAGCCCCCTCTACCCCCTTTGTGGCATTGGGGCCTGAGTTGATTCCAGGTGTGGCATTCACATTTGGAAGCTGTTGCTGTGAACCCACAAAATGCGGTCAAAGGAGATCTCAATGCAGGAACATTAGGAGTGGGCCAATCAAAGGTTTGGTACATTCTGAGAAAATAGAACACACTGCTGAGCTCTGCAACACAAAAAGGCCTGGACTTCCATGGAAGACAACAGTGGTGGATGATCGTAGGATCCTTTAAAAACCCTTTACAACATCCATCAAAGTGAAAAACCCTCTCCAGGAAGTAGGCATATAATTATCTAAGTCTACCATAAAGACAAGACTTTGCAGGAGCAAATACAGATGGTTCACCACAAACCATTCATAAGCTTCAGGAATAGAAAGATTAGGCTTTGCCAGACAACATCTACAAAAGCCTGCCCAGTTCTGGAACAGCATTCTTTGGACAGATGAAACTAAGATCAACCTTTATCAGAATGATGGGAAGAAAAAAGTATGGAGAAGGCTTGGAATGGCTCATGATTGGGCACGCAGGGCATCCAAAGGCACTGTCTCACCAGTGTTTATTGATGGTGTGACAGGAGACAGAAGCAGCTGAATGTATTCTGAAGTGTATAGGGCTATATTGTCTGTTCAGATTCAGCCTAATTCAGTGAAGTTGATTGGATGGCGCATCACCTTACAGATGGACATTGACTCAAATCATACTGCGAAAGCAACCCAGATATATTTTAGGCAAAGAACTGGAATTATCTGCAATGGCCAAGGATCGTGCTTGAAATAAGTATTTTACTTTAGCATGTTATCCTTTGGATTACTGTTGTATCATCTTAATCCAGAAATAAATCAATTAATCAAAAAAATCAAAAGTCAATTATCTGATCTCAACCCGATCGAGCATGCATTTCACTTGCTGAGGACAAAACTTAAGGCAGAAAGACCCACGAACAAACAACGACTGAAGACAGCTGCATTAAATGCCTGGCAAAGCATCACAAAGGAGGACACCCAGTGTTTGGTGATGACCATGCGGTGCAGACTTCAAGCAGTCATTGGCTGCAAATGATTCTCGAGAAAGTATTAAAAATGAACATTGTATTTATGTGTTAATTTGTCCAACTTAAATGAGGGGACTGTGTATCAAAATAGTTGTAATTTCAAAACATTTCATACAATATCTTTTGTTCAACCCCTTAAATTAAAGCACTTCAATTGCATCTCGGTTGTTTTATTTTAATTCCATTTTGGTGGCGTACAGAGTCCAAATATTTCCAGACTTAACTGTATATGTTTGAAGCATTAAACATTACATATAGAGGTTAAAATGTGTGAACAATGGGGGTCCGCGTGGCGTAATGGGCTAAGTTGTTGCATTGAATGATAGGCTACGTTATGATAGTCACAGGTTCGAGTCTTACAATGGGTTCTCTGACTTTCCCCAGGCCTCTTGCACAAGGCAGCGCAAATTGGTATAGCCCTACCTGGGATTTGGGTTAGATATTTGATTCTCTCCAGCGACTCCTTGTGTCCAGATCAGGCGCCTGTTGGTTCAATCTTGGAAAAATTGTTGGTTAACATAATTATCCTGTGCATGATCTGACTAAATGCTTCCGTGTTGGATTTGCAGTTCGAAAATAATCAGTGACTGGGCAACATGTGGTTGGATGAACCATGTGCGCGCCCTTCGCCATCCCACAGATCTGTTCAAGGAGTTGCGGAGCTGCCGACATTGCAGAATTACAGGAAATTGGGATGGGAGAAAAATAAAAAAACATAAAATGTGTGAACAAATGTGGTGAAGTGTCCTAAAAGTGGAGACTGACTCTGATCTCAGGTTTTATTAAATGCTGGGATAAAATTTCACGGAAACTAAATATGTATAAACAAATATTGGTATATAAGCCTTTGTGTAAATGTCTGTTTAGTGCTGCTGCTTACATAATAGGTATTATATGATTTGTCATGTTGAGATCTTATATAGCATTTGTCTAATAGCTCATACTTAATGGTATTGGCAAAGACAGGATGTTTTTCAGTTTCCAGGGATACATAATCATTTGTTGTCAGTCGAAAAAGGTGGATAACACGGCTTAGGCAAAAAACATAGATGATGTATTAGCAATAGAAACTAGGTCCTATTAGCAACAAAGAGAAAGGAACATATTATAGACAGAGAGCACTGCATGTTTCCACTAATACCCTTTTTTTTACATACTACATATTTGTATAAATGTTTATGTACATATTATTGTATATGTACATATTTTTCAATTTAAATGTACAATCATGACATTTAAATGTACATATATATGTTTAAAGCGATGTACATTAAATGTAGAAGTTACAATGTGTGAACATGTGGTTACGTGCTCTAAAATGGAGACTAATTGACTCTGATCTTAGGTTTTATTACAATTCTGGGATTAAATACTATGAAAATTAAATATGCATAAACAAATATATAAGCCTTCTTGTAAGTAACGTTTTGTGTAAATTTCTGTTTAGTGTTTCTGCTAACATAATAGGTATTATTTGATTTGTCATGATCTTATAGCACTTGTCTAATAGCTCACAATTAGTGGAATTGGCAGAAACCAGATGTTTTTCAGTTTCCAGGGATACATAATCATCACTGTAGCTTCCTTTCCCCTAAAGAACAGACATGGAAGCTCAGCTCAGGTGTTCTCTGATGCCTGATATATTAGGTTAGCTGTAGCTTAATGGACACCTGACCATGACACCTATATGAACTTGTCAGAATGACATCCCATTCCAAAACCTTGGGAATTAATATGGGGAAATGTGAGGCCAAGCTTAATTTTTTACACTGGCCAAAAATACTCAGCTTTTCTCTAGCAGTTGGTTAAAGCGACCTCAATAATTAATTGGGCTTTAGAACTCCTTTCCACATAACTACTACAGATTACCCCTCTAAATCCTCACAGCCTGGTTACTTACTAGTAGACAATTAGAACACATGCATACGTAATTACACATCCTAATCCTATCCACAATTCAAATAACCTGATATATATGCCTAACCTGGTAATGGTTAAACCTAAATGTAATCCCAATACTAACACTAAATCCAATTAAAGGTGGAGCCTAACCCTAAAGCCAGAAATGCACTCTTTGTGGGGTGAACAAAAAGGTGGGCAGGGATTTCATGTTTTACTATGCTTTGTAATACTTCTTCTCCTGTTCTTCGTAACAAAACCACTTACATTTCAAAACACACAGAAACAGTAGTGTAACTATCATTAGAGTTGGTAGAGGATATGAAGTGGCCTAGCGTTTGGGTCATCTGACTGGGGTCAAAGTGTCAAGGTGAAATCTTTTTTCTGTGCCCAAGATAGTTAACCTTAACTGCTCCCTGGTTGTTTGTGCAAATTAGAATTTGTTGTTAATTCAACTCGCCTGATTACAGTTTTTCCCGATTGCTAAAACACTAAAAGTGAATGCTCAGACCAAAGCGTCCAAACCGTAGTGTGCATGCATTTGGTACACTCAGGCACCAAATTAATAAACAAAATGTCGGCATGGCACCGTAAACAATTCTGTAACACACGGTGCAAAACAATTCACACATCGTGCATGTGTTACACACATTGGCCAATGATGAAACACTCTGCAGTCGGCACGTCCATTCAATAGTCAAAACACATACGACATTAGCAACACTCTCGCACACACAGTAAAACAATTACAGTTTTTTCCAATTGCTAACACACAAAATGCATAATTTGGTTCATTGTGTCAAAACCCAACACACAAGAATGCTTTACACAACACTTGAAGATTAACATTGAACTGCCATGTCAACACTGCCATTCTGCAATCAAAACTTAACACTCTGACTTCAAAAGGCCCTCTTCAGATCGATAGTTAACACACATGCACATGAACAATAAACATTCAGACACAACACACTGGTCAACTTTACTCAAGACACTTCTGTCATTTGTAGTTTTTAAACCGTTTTTATTCCCGAAACCAAGCCTCAGTGATACATTGTACAGGTAGTAAAACAACTCCCATTACAAGTCAGGGATCACTCCGTCGATTGGGGTTGGGCCACGTCACCTCGTCCACATCACTGGCAATGTTCTCCCTTGCCAGGCAACGGGAAAATATTGCCGGGCGTGGCGTATCCACCCGTGGATCGAGCCCACCTCGATGTCTCCGCATGCCTCCTCCATTGCTCGCAGGAACGGCATGCGTGCATGTGTAGGCGATCATTGACCTTCCACCGCCATGCCGAAAATAATTCCCCTATCAGGTTGAGGACCGGGAAATAAGGGGGCAGGTACAGCACCATGAAATGGTTGTGTTTGGCGAATTAGTCCCGGACCAGAGCAGCCCGGTGGAAACTGACATTATCCCAGATGACAACGAACATGGACAGGAGCAGCTTTTGGTAAGCATTCTGATTAATTATTTGTCATTTTGACTGAATGCCTCCACATCCCCTTAATTGCCTGCGAGCTTCTCCTGGACTTTACGGTAATTTCTCTACTGTGCGACAGTAAGTCGCGTGGTTATGACACAATAGTTAGCATATTTTCACAAAAACGGCTGCTATGGGGCCATAACGTGAGATACAAGGTAATGAAGCTTTTTATACATTGGCCTGTTTCTTTAGAAATAAACAATGGACAAATAGTCTTTAATCTCTTTGGATGTATATTTATTCACTGTCAAAGTGACCGCTGAAATGAATGGGAGTCTATGGAATGCTAGTATGAGATGATAGTCAGGTAGCATCAGAATCCACCCAGGGCTGCTTCAACTTCCGGGTCTAACCCTACCCCCTTGGTCACGCCACATCTTTGTAGCTACCGGAGAAACACATTCCTCTTTTCTTCTTCTTCCGTTTCTAGATGTTCGTTCTCCTCCTTGTCCTTCTCTCACTTTCGTTGACTCCCCCCCATGTTCTGATTGGCTCATAGTTAGCGACTGGGTGGTGGGGGGTGGAGATTAAAGCGTAACTGTCACCAAAATGCAACCTAGGGTCTTTTTGTTAATGTACCTGAGTCAAACTCCGTATTTTTGGTTTTGGTCAAAATGCCTTTTGAATGGGAGTGATAGGGGCACTACTATGACAGCATCAAAATCGCTATTTTTAAACAATAAGGCTCGACACAACATAAAACGTTGCTCTAAGTATCACCAGGGGCTGTACACATGAACTTGAGCATCGAGAACATTGTTTGTATACACAGAGTTTACTAAAAATAAAGGTTTTGTACAACTCACCTTAGCAGTTTGTGTTTCTGCAAGCTAAACATAATTACGGGAACACAAAAGAAGATGGCTGCTGCTGCTGGCGAACAGCTGTCTTTCGAATCGGCTTTGGCCACGATACTGGAAGACTTGGAGTAAATTTTTTCTTTGAGAAAAGAAAGACACTGACGTCAATTTTACAAAAGGAAGATGTGTTCGGAGTTTTGCCGACCGGATACTTCGTTGCTCTGGTTGGTTGTGGAATTCGAAAGACAACCGTTTATCCCGCCCCTTGTATTGAGCCCTGCCAATGGTGAGTTCTTAGACCCAACATCTTGATATGGTTTGGCTTGTCAGGCTACAGGAGGCGGTGATGAAAACACAAACTGCCTTGAAGTATATAATTCTGACGGCAGTGTTTTGCTTTCAGGAAATGTCAACAAAATAATTTTGCATTGTTTCCACCCCAGGAACTTTCCCCAGGAACTAGGGATACTAGTACTGGGGTGCTGTTTCGACCGCTGTGACCAGGGACTAAATAAAGTTCATGGTACATTTTTTCCCTGGTTAAAAAGTACCTTGTCATTTAAGATATAGACCAGTGGTCCTCAAACCCTTCCATGGAGGGCCTAGTGTATGCAGGTTTTTGCTTTTACCTTGTACAAGGCTGATGGAGTAGCTCACTAATTGGTTAGGCTCACCTGGCAGTCTAGGTCCTAATTATGCTCTAATTGTAGGGAAAGACCAAAAACCAGCATACACTAGGCCCTCCATGGAAGGGTTTGAGGACCCCTGATATAGACGGATGAATGTGTTCTAGACAAATATGCCCATATGTATATTTTGAGTTTGAGAAGGGATTTTAATTTGGGCAAATATAGTACGTATTGCGATATGTTGCAGACAGATGCTTTTCAAAATGTCCATAAAAAAACATACCACTATACTTCTGTCTCCTTTCTTCCGCATCTTTCCTCTTTTTTCTAAACGGTGCCCCTGATGGGCTTTAGTAGCCTCCTTCCAGAACGGCAGCAAATGAACTTTTAACAGGCATTCGACACTAACGTCACTCACCCAGCGTCCACACCTGTCCTGTACCAACACCGTCTCTTGAGTCTTCAACATCGTGTCTCTCATAACAAATAAATAAGTCTGGAGTTTTATTTTTATAATAATAAAAATACATATAAATTGATTGCCCCCATATAAATTATATATATATATTTTAGGGTGGGGAGGGGGAGAGGGGGTGCAAAGCAGATGGGGCCCTATAGGCGACCTCCTAGGTAGAAACGCCCCTGTCGAGGACAGCCCTATAAAAATCACATAATTTCATAGCCCCAAGTCTCACCCTCGACATTTCACAAGTCATAATATATAATTGTTGGTCAAAAAACTGCCCTCAACTTTTACACAAGATATAAATACGGTCTAGGTCCTGCATAACATATCTGTTCCTGCCCTCGTCTCAGGTTTCAGGACACAGGTGGCTCTGGTATTTAACTGGATTTGCTCAATTCGTATAATGTAATTTAGGATGGCACAGTGGTATTACACTGGGGTCTATTTTCAAACCAATTAGAGACACAGCAGGCAAAAAAAGACATTTTGTAAATGAGAAATATTGTCCGCAGCAAATATGAAAAAAAGTATTTTTTTCTGTAGTGTTTACTGAAGGCTCTCTCACATAAAACAACATCAGATGTTAAGTGGATTTTGAAGGGAGGTGAGGTGACTGATCTGCTCATTAGACCATCCTACACATGTTGCTGACTGTAGTTCTAAGTGATACCCTCCTTCAGCACTGCCCTGCTAGCCCGCCTGCGACGTTCATGTTCATAATGACAAGATAAGGACATCTACTTCTCCCTTCCTCTAGCTAACCTACCGTCTCCGTTTCATCTGCCTGCACCACTGAGAAGCTGACATGGTATGTCAATATGTGGTTACAAGAAAAACAACCAGTGTCCATAAGAAAGGAAAGCACACCGGGTGGACTGTATGTTATGTTGGCTTGACTAGTTCAGTTTAGATTGCTGATATGGCACATGTTGGTAAAATCCTGTTTTTTTTTGTTGATAAACACAGACAGACAGCAAACAAAGGCAGGATTTATAGATATGACTGGTTGGGCGAGGTACCACTTTATGGTTGGGGTTCCTTGGTGTGTATTTTCTTGTCCTTCACACACAATAGTGTAGAATCAAAGAAAGCCAACCATGGTTATTGGTCGGATGCTTTAAACACTAGTGGAAGGCAAGAAGAAAGGCTGAGGAGTGGTGATTGTAAATTGGTAAGAAATGTAAAAAACAGGGCGTGCTGTGAATCAATCAGTCAGGCAAACAATCTACTGATTGGTTTTGACAACAGACGTACTTAAGCATAATTTATCAATAGTGTATAAGAATCATTCCAATTGTTACCATCACGATGGCCTCATGAACTGCCCGTTGAAATGGTCTGCCTGCAATCTGACTACGACAGGCTTGATAACATTCAGGATGCACACAGCATTTGATTATCTTGTTATGCTGTTACATTTAAAGATGAAACATGACGAGAGAGAAGGGAAGTAAACGCTTCACTAATCTAGGATAATATGCCACAGTGGCATGCCGCACACACTGACATTGAAAATGTCACATTGTGTAGGCCTAACGTGTAGAGCACTTTTCATATTTTTTAACATAAGATGTTTTGTAAGACGGTCAAACAAATTACAATATTGCTTTTCTCACCGGGGCGTAATTCTATAAATAGCATATTGTAGGGCACTATTTAGCAACTATTGAACTGTATAAATTGTATAGTTGTACTGTATAAACTAAACTAAAGCCTAATGGCTACGACCTGTTAGGTGAGACAGAGAGATGCCTGAATGCAGTACTTAAACTTCCACTCATAAATATTTGTAATTTCAATCTCATAAAACATTGATCAGATAACTGACAATTTACAATACAAAAGAATTACGAGTCTGTCAAACCTAAACCTTCTTCATTTTGTCCTTAAAGTTGTAAATTGCCATTCTGTACCCATCTCTGTCCCAACTTCTGAAAGCTTCCTCTATTGCCAAACACAGCCGACTGTGTTTAGCCATGAACCAAGGTTTGTCATTGTTGTAGCTCACCCTGGTCCGTGTTAGTACACAGCTTCATCACAGAAACTGATGTATGATGTTACAATGTCTGTATATTCATCCAGACTATTAGTAGCAGACCTGAAATTGTCCCAATCAGTGCAATCCAGACACTGCCTGCAGAGCATTTAGTGCTTCACTGCTCCACCTCTTTGACCGCAGCACAACAGGCTTTCCTAGTTATAGTTTTCACCTATTTGTGGGTATCAGGTGGGTCATGACATGATCTGAGAGACCCAAAGCAGCGCAAGGCACAGCGTGTTATGCATTGTTGATTCATGTAATTGTAATGCATTTTCTACTATCCAAAACAATGTTTTGTTAATATGAAGATAACATCACTATATTTAGCACTATCAATTTTGATATCATATGCAGATTACAACTGTTATTAGGTAGGAAATAGGGTCCAGCAGCTAACACATAAGAATTATCGACTGTTGTGAATATCTAAATTATTTTTATATTTCCTGCAAGGTCAGATGTGCATGGTGTATGTTCATATTCAACAATGAATTCAATAAGGACCATTGCAAATTCAATATTAATTTCTTCAGAACAGAATGCTTAACTGATTCTAGTTTCTTCCTCATCATTAAATCAAGGCAGTGTCCTATCTGGTGTCAGACATAAAGACTTCATGGACAAAGAGGTTTTCTGCCTCAGGTGAATTATGCCTAATTAAACTACTAGATAAAAGGAGTGGTTGTTATTGCTTTATGCTGTTTATGATGGCTAATGGCATTTTATTTTCCAGCAGATTAAAGAAAAGCAGCTCTATGATCGCATATGTATCCACGGTTACATTTCCCAGTAGAAGTGTAGCAATGATTCTGTGTGCCCTGGTCTGAGTAAGCGTTCCCTGTGCTGTGTCCTGTTCTGAGTGTGTTTGTTCTTTTGAGGGTGTCTATTTTCCCACAGGTGGTGCAGATCAGTTCAATCACCACTGATCACCACTCCTCCCTTCCATAATCAGGTTCACCTGGTTCCAGTCATCATCATCCATCCCATAATGCTCTTCCTCTGAATAAAGGTGCCATTTTGTGTTTGTGTCTCTCTCTGTTTTGGTTTAATGCATATGAGCTCTGGCTCCGGTCTGTATTCTCTGATTGTGTTGAGGTTAGTGATGGACCCATAGAAATGGAATGGATAGAAAGGACATATCAATTCAAATGAATGTAGCTGAATGGTCAGAGCGGCAGCCATTTTTATGTGTACCATTCCATTACAAAGTTCTAGCGGCCTAATTCCGCATTAAACCGATTTGCGCGTTGTCACCGTGACAACTAACAACAATCGCCATTTTGTTGTGTACTAATCAACTGACCACGCCAAGCAGTTCAATGGCCTTTCTAGCCATTCTATTTCTATGGATGGACCGCTCGACACTCAAGTGTCAAAAATGTTTTGATGTTTTCGACGCTCACTGCATCGGATCAACGTATTGAGACGAGTTTCAAAAACACTTCTTGTCACGTGACAAAATGTGTCGAAACACTTTGTCAAGTGCTACTGAATGATACCTGTGTTGCACTTGTCCAAAGACTTTGACGTATCGGGTATAATATGAGGCATCAGAAACAAACATTTTGAATGGGTGAGACCTTGGCTGAGAGATTTGTGAGAGTATTGAGAAATTGAGCCATCTGACACAAGATGGACCAACGACATCAGAGGTTTATTATCCTTATTGGATATATATTTATATCTTCTGTATAAATCCTTTACACACACGCACAATGTCAACTGCTTATTCTGGCGTGGGGTTGCAGGACTTTACACAATAAAAAGAGAACAGGGGAGCATTGGTGATGATGGCAACCTGTGGTTACTCCTGGACAACAGAGTTAGTGACACCAGGAGAATACAGAGTGCTAGTGCCAATGCTATGGTTGAAGTTCAATGGTACCTAGAAGATGCATGCCTGGCAGGCCTTTACACAATAAAAAGAGAACAGGGGAGCATTGGTGATGATGGCAACCTGTGGTTACTCCTGGACAACAGAGTCAGTGACACCAGGAGAATACAGAGTGCTAGTGCCAATGCTATGGTTGAAGTTCAATGGTACCTAGAAGATACATGCCTGGCAAGACTGGAAAACCCATTGGTGTAGTGGGCAAAAAATGCAGGGGTCTTCCCTCACCTACAGTATATAAATCGCACTGGTCCAATTACCCATCCCTGCAACCTCTGTGCCCTGTGAGAGAACTTTTACAAAAGGTTGCCCAGGAAGTAGACAAAAAAAGGAATCACCTCAGTCCTGACAATGTGGAAAAATTATTGTTTGTAAATAAAAACCTGTAAAGACAATACCGCCCCTCACAAGTTATTGCACAAGCACTACTTCATAACTTTATAACACAAATCCATTAAAGATCAATGTACTGCACTATGTCCAACAATTTTGCACCATTATGTGTACCAACAACAAAAAAGCAGTCACTACAAATCCACTCACTCAAACGTAGCTATTTCCAATAGCAATTTCACACTTTAGGAACCCTTTTGAGACACACGTCTTGCCCGAAGAGTTTGATTCCCAGTCTCATCAGAGAAGTTCACATAAGTTTTATGTTTTGGAAACACAAATCAAGATGATTGTACGACATTATGTTAGGAAAGTGTTTATTGTCTCAGTTCTAATTAATTCAGTAACCCACAGTGTTGACAAATCACAATTATTAACCCGTTTCGAAATGACGCAGTTTGTGATGAACCATGGGAATTGGTCAGTCCGGCCACAGAAGCGTCTGTCAAACCATGGTGGAAATAACCTTAAAGGTGAATTCCGGGCGATTTCAAAAGGTAGCTCTGTTGTTAGGATATCTGAAGTGCTGTCAGTAGTGAGAATAACTTGAAAATACCTGTGTTCGTGTGGACAGGGCCTTAGTGTCATCCCGGGATATAGTCCACATGTAGGGATACTCCAATGTCTAAAAACACTAGATAGACCTGGTAGGACTTTGTAAAATTTCTTTGCTTTGGTCCTGTCCAGCCCTCTCCTTCTCCCACTATTAATTTTAGTGGACCATGGCAAATAAAGCCTGACTTTTACGGTAACTTCAGTGTCCTTATTCAAACCTATGACCCCATACCTTTTACTGACCTCTGGGGGTCCTTGAGCAGTGGGGGTGTCCCCTTTCTTATAAGAGCTAGTACGTAACACCACTAACAAGAGATTATTATATCTTTGTAAGGACTAGAAAATACTCTGCTCTATAATGCCATTGAAACCCATCTTTCAGATTGTACATGAAATAGCTACTCTACAGTTGGTGTCCTGACTCTCTGTTGTCACTAAAGACGGTTGCATGTATCTTTGAGTACCTTATCCCTTATTAATTCTACCTGTGCCATTCAAATGAATAAACTTATGAGTTATAGCAGGCTGTTCTCATGACGACACATGGAAACATAAAGCCTTGTACGTTTACCAAATCAAAACAAAAGTCTGTTTACCTTAACCCTAACCTCAACCTCACTTTACCCTAACCTTATCTTCAATAACCTAGCATTGCCTGAACTAAACTTTCTCCAACTAATTAGGGGTCCAAGCCCAAAGGGGCTGGGAACCGTTGTTGCAAAGCAACGCGGTTCACAGCTCCAGCAGGGCTGTAGAACCCTATTGTTTTTCAAAGGTTTCTTCATATTCTTATTCTTATTAGGGGTCCAAGCCCGAAGGGGCTGGGAACCGTCGTTGCTAAGCAACGCGGTTCACAGCTCCAGCAGGGCTGTAGAACCCTATTGTTTTTCTAAGGTTTTTTATTCTTCTTCTTATTATTCTTCCGGTAAAACCGTTACTACAGCCTAAACCGTACATGATCGTGGGGGTGCCATTTTCAGGACTGGTCCAGATCACCGCTGGGACCTCAGACAGAAAAATTCAGCCACTTCCACCACTAGCTGGCGCTATAGCAGAAAAAAACGTGTTTGCCCTTATAACTCCCAAACCGTACATCGCACATAGAAGCTACACATATCCACGCGTTCCCTGAGTTCAGCTGAATCTTCTGACATAGGCCACGC
>JACXGM010013078.1:0-23377 GCA_016801145.1 Umbra pygmaea
TGTGTGTGTGTGTGTGTGTGTGTGTGTGTGTGTGTGTGTGTGTGTGTGTAGGTCCTCCCAGCATGTCTTAACCCGACAGTGTATTCTACATCAGAATAAATGACACTGAGTCAATGATGACAGTGTAGCCATTAAACCCCTACAGCTGCACAGAATATTAGACTGACCAAGCCCAGGGCATAGTTCACACCAGCATTATAATGATAACCCATAAGAATTGTTGAAAGGACATTTCAAAATGTTTAATCCAAATAAAGTCTTTCATATTTTTTTATCAAATAATTGCTTCTATTATGGGTGTGGACTGCATTTATACTTTGGAACTGCTGGACAAGTGCATTAAATTCTGTGACAAACTTTTCCAAGTCAAATTTACCCAACTGTGGTGGATCTCATACCTCCCCGTCACCTTTATCAGATGTTTTATCTATGCCCTAAGCTGAGAGGCTACTGGGACTCTGTCTTCTAGGTCTTATCTAAAATACTTCATTGTGTATGGGGTGGGTTTCGTAGGAAAATGTAATGTACATTTATTTTGTGTAACATGTTTACTACATTTTTGACATTATTAATAAAAACATATTCAAAGAAAATGTAAACTCTCAGATGGGAGCTCAGTACTGAGCTGTGTATTGACCCATCCTGTCTTCTCCTAGCAATCGTGGATGCTCTGTCAGACCCAAAGAAGTTCCTGTCCATAGCGGAGAAGAGAGCAGATCAGATGAGAGCGCTGGGCATTGAAACGGTACCAACACCTGTTTGACCATTGTAGAGTTGGGTCATCTCGATACAACATAAGCTTTTACAGTGCATCACTGTGAAAGTATTCACAGTGCTTCACTTTTTCCACATTTTGTTATGTTACACCCTTATTCCGAAATGGATTAAATAAATGATTTCCCTCAAAATTCTACAAACAATACCCCATAATGACAATGTGAAAAAAAATTGAAATCTTAGCAAATTTATTAAAAATAAAAAACAAAAAAGCACATGTACATAAGTATTTACAGCCTCTGCTCAATACTTTGTTGAAGCACCTTTGGCAGCAATTACAGCCTCAAGTCTTTTTGAGCACGATGCTACAAGCTTGGCACACCTATTTTTGTGCAGATTCTCCCTTTCTTCTTTGCAGGACCTCTCAAGATCCATCAGTTTGGATGGGGAGCGTCAGTGCACAGCCATTTTCAGATCTCTCCAGGGATGTTCAATCGGGTTCATGTCTGGGCTCTGGCTGGGCCACTCAAGTACATTCACAGAGTTGTCCTGTAGCCACTCTTTTGTTACCTTGGCTGTGTGCTTAAGGTCATTGTCCTGTTGGAAGATGAACCTTCACCCCAGTCTGAGGTCCAGTGCGCTCTGGAGCAGGTTTTCAGCAAGGCTGTCTCTGTACATTGCTTCAGTCATCTTTCCCTAGATCCTGACTAGTCTCCCAGTTCCTGAAGCTGAAAAACATGCCCACAGCATGATTCTGCCACCACCATGCTTCACTGTAGGGATGGCATTGGCCAGGTGATGAGCAGCATCAGGTTGTTGGTCACCTCCCTGAGTAAGGCCCTTCTCCCCCGATCACTCAGTTTGGCCGGGCGGCCAGCTCTAGGAAGAGTCCTGGTGGATCCAAACTTCTTCAATTTACAGATGATTGAGGCCATTGTGCTCAATGGAACCTTCAATGCTGCAGATATTTTTCTGTACCCTTTCCCAGATCTGTGCCTCAATACAATCCTGTCTCTGTGGTCTACAGAGAATTCCTTGGACTTCATGGCTTGATTTGTGCTTTGACATGCACTGTTAACTGTGGGACCTTATATAGACAGGTGTGTGCCTTTCCAAATCATGTCCAATCAACTGACTTTACCACAGGTGGACTCCAATCAGGTTGTGGAAACATCTCAATGAAGATCAGTGGAAACAAGAGGCATCTGAGCTCAATTCTGAGTGTCGTGAACTTATGTACATGTGCTTTTTTATGAATTTGCTAAGATTTCAAACACACTTCTTTCACATTGTCATTAAGGGATATTGTTCATAGAATTTTGAGGGAAATAATTTATTTAATCCATTTCAGAAAAAGGGTATAACATAACAAAATCTGTTAAGCACTGTGAATACTTTCCAGGTGTAATGTATGAGACGGGGAGTTGTGAGCAGCTAACTAGTGCTGCCATCAAGTCATGTTCATGGAGAATTAAATATTTTATGGCTGGGCTTTGTGAAATGCTAATAAGAAATCACAAATTCTATCTACTGAATATGGAAATGCAATAAGGACTTTGTTATTTTGTAACGTGCATAAGAAAGATTTCTATCCATATTCCTGTAGCAATTTTCGGCCGTCTCTCCATCTCACGGTCCCTCTCTCTGCAGAGCGACATCGCAGATGTGCCAAACGAGAGTTCAAAGAATGACAAAAAAGGGAAAGTTAACGCCAATGTGAAGACCAACGTGACACCGCAGACCAGCTCAGACCCGACTCAATCTTCTACATCTGCCCAGAACAACACTACAGAGACTAAGAAGGGTTCGAAACACATTATGTTATTCTTGTGGGAACCTCACATTATTCTTACCTTAACCTGGCTTGGGTTGAGTTGAGGAAAAAAGTAGTGTTCATATTTTCTGGATTTTGATGTTGTAACTATAACTTACTTCATCCCAAAATCTAACCTGGAATTCTAAACACAGTTGTAATGTTTGAGTTTAGTCTAAATTCTCTAATTTGTCTGTGTTCGTAAATTGCTAGAAGTAATTATTTGACAGTCTCTCTCACTTAGGGACAGCAGAGTTGAGCTAGCGCGAGTGCTAAGGCAGGTTAAATGGCTGTCCACATGAATCCGCTTGAATGTTCTTTCACAAAGAAAACCACATAATTGGGAGGCCCAATTGGTTTTTGTACATAACATATACATTTGGTATGATAAATGTCAGTTATGTGGTTTCAGACGTACCTTTTCTGACATCTCTGCCATCGAGAAGGAAATGCCAGCTGGCGCGCTTCTTCCTGATTGCAGTCTGCGTTCAAATTGTAAAAAAAATGCTGCTTATTTTTTTAACTTCACACTTTGCTAATGCCAATAGTATGTTGTCAATCATTTTAGGAATATTTAATTGGTATAGCGATGGTATGTTGTGTTTGTTATGTTGTGTAACTATGTAAATATGAAGTTAGAAGATGACTGCATTTTTTACAAATTTTGATACCCTCTCATCAGTATTTTGGCCCGAAGAAGTTTGTGAAAGAACATTTGTTTTGCACACAAATAGTTGTTATTTCACAAAGATGTATCAAGCACAATATTGTGGACAGAGCCATATATCCTTGTGATATATCATAGCAATCGCATGAGTGAGAGAGCTGCCTGATGAGCGTGACAGTCAAATAATTACGTTAAGCAATTTAGGTACTGTACATAGACAAATTATAAATATCCCTCACTGTTCCCCTTTAAACTAAACCAAACCTGTACGTAAAAAATAGATTTTACTAACAGAAATGGAACAACTCAAAATCACATTTATGTAGATTTTAAAATACTTCAATTGTAATTGTGAAATGAACTGACAATATGTCCCCCTAAGGTCATGTTGTGCTTGTTTTACTAGCATGCAGGTACCTTTGCAAGAATCTGTTCACACACAATCTGCAATGAATTATTCCTCAAAACTTTTTTTAATGAAAAAGCCCTAAATTAAAGAAAATTTGAAGAAAATACTGGATTCAAGCAACATAATCTGCCAGTTGGATGAGAATATCTTGCATTGAGACATTAAAATACAGAGCTTCATGTCTCAGGTTTGATTCCCGACTGTGCCAAATGTTGTTGTGTCCTTTGGCAAGGCACGTAAACCTAATTCCCTGTACTTGCTGTAAATCGCTCTAAATAAGAGCTTCTGCTAAATGGCAAACATTTAAAATATAAATATTGTCCTATTCTAAGAATGAAGTCGGTACAGTACTGAATTAGTCTGAGTTGCTTGATCTTGTTTTAAAAAATGTTCTCATACCATTAACAGATATTTGTTTTGCTTAAATTAAGCATTTTTCTCATTTCATTTTTTCTTTTGCTTTGGAAATCATTTTTTGCAGCTCACACACACTACCTGGGACTTAGCTTTGGTACAATTGAGAAATATTTTGTGTTTCCATTTTCAGATATAAATGCACTTGTGCCCCATGTAAACATTGATGACTTGAAAACGATGAAGGTAGGATTATACTCAATAAATCCACTAATCCGTAACCATTCCTTCACATTTCTCTGTGATTTTTGAAACCACCAGGGTTATGCAGTTTGTTTCATACTATCCCTATTTATTAACGATTGTCATTCGATATGAAATATGTGCTGTTGAATGCACTGTTTTCTGTTTAGTCAATTTCATCTGCTTTCAATCTGATATTTTTTCCCAGCTGTTTGTTAAACTTACTAAGAAGCAACAGAAAGAGCTGAGCTCTCTAAAGAAGAAGCACGCAAAGGTGGGTTGAATTCATAGGTACACACACACACACACACACACACACACACACACACACACACACACACACACACACACACACACACACACACTAAGATAGAGGCTGATTCTGTTTGATCCTACCGGAGAATGGAGTGTCATTAAATAGACTTGCTAAGTTGACTGTCTTTTACAACCACACACACAATAGCTAGACTTCAATCACTATCAATCCATCCTTATGAATCCCCCTCATGCAGCAGGCAGTGTTGGTTAATATGGAGAGTGTGAACCTGTATTGTTACTTTGAATGTTTGTGAAATAATGTTACCCCTGGCCAGTGATTCATCATTTCAGCTGTCTGGCTTTAATACTAAAATATGTTAGTGTCAGTCATTTCTTAATCTTAACATGGTCAATAATACGTTGGGTTTTGTCTCAGGACCGCACCGCCATGCAGAAGTCCCATTGTTCCCAGGTGGACAAGATGATCGCGCTCAACGACAAGGAGAAGCAGACGCTGGAGAAACTGTTGGAAAAAGCCATAAAAAAACGGGGGTGAATATAATATCAGCCAATTAGTCGACTAACGCAGAAAATACGTTGCAAAACCTTGAACTCATTATCTTTTAGGGTTTATAAGCTAAGTTGGTTGTTGATTGGCTCAAAACGCTGGTATATTTTACAAATAAGACATTTGGTACGTACACTAGCGTTCAAAATACCTTGACAACTTGGTGGTTTAAGCCTTTAATTTTGAGCATAGAATATCAGATCTTGGGTATGACAAAACTTTTACTTTTCTAAATAAGTTGCTTTTGAAAAACAAAAAGGCACTTCAGAGGTTTGGTGGTATGTGAACAGTATTTCATGGCTAATGTTTCCACTGACACTCTGCGTTGTGTCATGCCTCAGAATAGCCCTTAATGGTGGCTTATTGGCCAAAACTCACAACTACTTTGATTGTATCACTTTTTCCGGCAAATAGCATTAGGTGCAATTGAATTCATCGTAGACAAAATTAAGGATTTGATTGAACTATGCATTTTTTTCATTCTGGTTTAATCTAGATTAGGTTGTACCAGTAATATTTTCTGCCCTGTGTTTTAGCTAAAACCTTTCTATTGTCCCCGCAGAGAAAACAACTGCCAGGAGTTGAAGAAGGAAACTGAGAGTAAGGTGGAGAAACTGACCACAGGCCACAAAGATAAGGTATACACTGCAGTGTCTGTCAATAAATCTGAGAGCAAAGGAAAAATTAGACAGGCTGGGATTAATTCAAACACACAATCACAAATTAAGTACTGTTTTACTTGAGTATTTTCAAGTCAATCTTGTGAAGAGTGTCAGTAGGTGTAGGTGTATAAAAAGTACCAACATTACAAGGCGGTGTGTCATGGAATGTCCTTTGAGACGTCTCGAGCTGGGTGCATGAGCTCAGAAACCAGACCAGCCTATTGATCTACACGTGAAGATGTTCCTCGCAATACACATTTCTCAAGACGTTCTTGAACATTTGCATTTACATTTGCAAAGTCCCAGGTGGGATCTTTCAAAATCTTCTCGTACGCTACCTCAGGAGGTCGCGTGTAATATAGCAGCTATTTGAGAGAGTATAGTTTACACACTTTAATTTTGTTACATCTTCAGAGATATTAAGAAGTCTCAAATAGGAGGCTGAAAGCTATCATAAGGTAAACGGCCCCTTGTACAAAACAGAAAATGTATGTTTGCTACCTTGACCCGGTACCCTTGGTGAATTAACCGTGAATACTGCTAACTGATATAAACACTCCCTACGACACAGAGCAGAACAAAGGGAAAAAATCACAAAAGACCAGCACAAAATCCTGGGACCATATACAGCTACTAATGATCGAACCATAGACAGGTGTGTGGGATTAAACAAGACTGGTGATTTTGGTGATGAGGTAAATTGTCAGGAATGAGCAGTGAACACCAAATCAGTTAATCAAGGCTCTAATGGCCCTCTGCCACAGCCTAAGCCATGACAGTGGCGACTAGAAAGTACTGCAATGTGTGTTGTATGAGTTACATATAGAAAATCATCATACCCCTTTTAATTTTTTTTGTCTTACAGCCTGAAATCAATACCCATTAAAAATATATATTTATGTTCCAGCTTTATTTACACATTCTTATGGTGGATTGCACGGCAAAAAATCAAAATACGGCATCGTAATGCAGACACACTTGTACACCGCAATCAACATCGTAATCAATCTTCCTCATCTTCAAGATGGTAGACAACGATGCATACAACTGTCTTCCGCAAGGTGACTGGCAGGAGCTTTTTCAGTTTAGTATTCATTGACAATATGAAAACTGTCTACTGAGCTGTCAAACTTTTCTTGCAATCCTATAAACCCATAGGTGAAAGAGACATATTAGCTCTTCCTCAGTGGTACATCCACTTCCGGTTCTGATGCCGTACGGCAAAGCACCGCACAAGTTGGATAATTTTAACTCTTGCAACACACCTGCCGCACCGCATCCACATTTTGCTGGATCCGGTAGATTCCCTGTAGCAGTGCGCATTGAAATTAATGGACTTCCGCCGCAATGCAACCAGTTTGCCATGCCTGATGTGAATCCAGCATTACAACCATTCAAGTAACATAAAAAGGCAACAGTTCGGAAACATGAAAAAAATATTAATTGGGGGATATTTGCTTATTCTTCCTTGCAAAATTGTTTATGAGTTCAGTCAAAGTTTGCGGTGAGCAGCGATTGCCTGCTGTCTTCAAATCCATCCACACATTTTCACTTGGATTTAGTCCACAGGTTTTCCTCAAGAATACTTTGCAGCATCCATTTTCCCTTAAATCCTGACCAATTGACCAGTGTCGTTGAAGAGAAACACCCCCACAACATAATGTTGTCACCACCATGCTTCAACAGTAGGTATGATGTGTTTTGGGTGGTGTGCTGGTTTGGTATTCGCCAAACGTATTGCTTGAAGTTCAGTCCAAAAAGTGAAATCTTGTTCTCATCTGACCATAACCTTTTGCCACATGGCATTAGAATCTTCCAAGTGTTTTTTTTTGCAAAGTGCAAACAAGACTCTGTGTGGCCCTATTTCAGAACAGGCTTCTTCCTTGCCACCCTGCCATACAGGCCAGCATAGTGTAAAGCTTTTAAAATTGTTGTCTCATGCACAGACCAGCCAATCTCAGTCATAAGGACTTGTAATTCCTTCAAAGTTGCCATTGGGCTCTTGTAACTTCCCTGATCTTCCCTGATCTATGGCTCAATCATCCAGTTTGTGGGGCCAGCCCAATCTAGGCAAGGGGTTGGTGGTGACGTGTCATACCCTTTCCACTTCCTAATAATGCTCTGAACGGTACTCAGAGGGATAGTTAAGTCCTTTGAATTTTTTTTTGGTATCCTTCTTCTAACTTGTGCCTTTCCACAACATTGTCCTTGAGCCCTTTTGAAAGCACCTTTCCAACCATGGTGTATTCTTTGCATTGACATGCACTACTAGTAAGTTTAGTTTATTTTAAAAATGTTTTACCTGTCAAGTTGACTGAGAACATTTCCTAATTTGCAGTAATGGCCTGGGGAGAAGGGAGGGAGAGGAGAAAGGAATGATTAGGTTGTCATGATGGCATGAGGGCCAGACAATATCAGTTTGTCCAGGACATTGTGGTTAACACCCCTACTCTTACGAATAGTGCCATGGGATCTTTAGTGACCACAGAGTGTCAGGACACCTGTTTAACGTCCCATCCGAAAACGGCACCCTACACAGAGGAGATGTCCCCATCACTGCCCTGGGGCATTAGGAATGATCTTTAGACCAGAGGGAAGAGTGCCCCCTACTGGCCCTCCAACACCACTTCCAGTAAGATTGGTCTCCCATCCACGGACTAATCAGGCCCGACACTGCTTAACTCTAGAAGCAAACCAGCAGTGCAATACAGGCCCCAATGCGGCTGGCTAGTAAGGCACTCATTATGGAACAGCCGGTTTTCTTAGGAAGTAATCAAAACCACTACATTTGATGTTAGGTGGGGGGCAATTGGAACTTGGAAGTGACAGGTTGTACCTGAACAAGTCTATAATGGTTACTCTAAGGGGCTGATCGCTTATACAAACCAGGTATTTCTCTAATTACATTTTAATAATTGTTCAGAATTTTTGTAAATGTTATTTTCACTTTGATTTCAAGGGTTATAATGTGTAAATACTTTTGGCAAAAGTTAGATTTAATTATTTTAATTTCCAGGGTGTGACAACAGGTAAGGATTTTGACAGGGTATGATGATTTTTTATCGGCACTGTATATCGGGGGGAGGGTACAAGGGGGAAAGCTGTGGGTCCGCACAATCTAGTGGGCTAAGTTGCTGCCTTGCAGGACAATCTACGTCATGATGGTCAGTGGTTCCAGCCTGACTATGTCTTCTCCGACTTTGCCCAGACCTCCAGCATGAGGCAGCGGAAATTGGCATAGCACTGCCCAGGACTTGGGATAGATCATTTGCATTATCTACCTTGCCACGTCGCTCTCCAGTGACTCCTTGTGTGCAGATTGGGCGCCTGGAAGTTCAATCACAGAAGTATAGCGAGTGTCAATCATCCTGTGCGTGAGCTGACTAAAGGCTTCCATGTTGGATGAACAGTATGAAAAGAATCGGCCATGTGAGCGCCCTTCACCATTCCACATCTGTCGGGGGTTGCAGAACTGCCAACGTAGCATGGATAAAAACATGTTTACTGATGCCTTGTGGAAATGTTTATGTGTTTACACTGCTTTAATATGATTGGCATTACAGTTTAACACTAGAGAATGTTAATAGATTTAGTGTCCTGCAGGTGAAGGACATCACAGCCCAGCACACCAAGGAATGGTCTGAGATGATCAACTCCCACAGCAGCTTAGAACAGGACATGAAGGACCTACACGTTGTCCAGCAGTGTGACCAACTCAAGAAGCTCCTGACTAATGTCCAAGAGCAGCAGACCCAATCGCTCAAAATTATCCATGAACGGTGAGTCGCAAAACTGCTGAAATTCTGAGGTTTTGTTCCTTGCGGCAACTCACATGAATATTGCATGTTTTACTTTCTTTACTAAATGTATATTTTCATTTGAATTCTACACATTTGCAGCTAAAATCATACAACTAAATGATATTTAACATGCATACGAAAGTTTGTTACAATATAAATAAGTTAGACTTTATTGAGCAGTCAGACAACAGGGTTGATGTAAAGTTGATGTAGAGTGTGTCATTCTGAGTTTAATGAAGGTGCGGTTTGGGACTGAATCTCTACTGGGTCAGCCTTATATGGTGTCCCTGAACGAGGACACTTACAATATGTTTTACAGTGACCTGGACCCACCTCGGGCCCTGTGAGTTGGTCCTGTCAGGTGTGTAAAATCATCTTCCCTGTTCTCCTGTCCGTTCTCCCAGGCAGAGCAAGGAGATGCGTGCCAACCAGGCCAAGACGTCCATGGAGAACAGCAAGGCCATCAGCCAAGACAAGACCATCAAGAACAAGGCTGAAAGGGAGAGGTTGGTGAACAGTTTGACAGCCAAGCCAGCTGCTTTTTATCCCACACTGAAGTAAACCTGTTATTAGGCTTGTTTGTAAGGCTTACACAGCTTTACACACCTTCAGATGGCTTGTCATGTTTCAGAAGACTCATGTACAGATCTTTTCCTGTCCTGAGCCTCTTAAGTATTTAGCACAGTGAGACAAGTTAGGACTACAGATTGGATATGTTTAAGGTTTGGTCAATAGTCACATAGGCCTGTTCTACATCAGCATGTCAGTAGAGTGTAAGGGTCAAACTGATCAGTAACAGTACATAGGATAAATCAGAGTATGTGAGCAGAGGGGAGCTAGTTTGAAGAGAGCAGCAGAGCTCTAATAATTTAACTTGGGTTTTCACGGTTTGAGTGGCGGCCATCTGTGCCTATCTGAATCTTCCTGGGAGCTAATCCATGAGTTCTGGGTGGGGACTGCCCAGCCTCTTTTTTCTGCTTTATCACTCTTCTTAACATTAAGGCATAGCCTACGAAATGATGAGTGCTTCGTTGCAGATGCCCTAATTCAAAACCAAATCGTAGACTTGTTTTTAAAACAATGAATGGAGCCATATGGAGCTGCAGATTTCCTCTTGGCAATTATTATCAGAGCAGGAAGATTGACGCCAAACGCCCCAAGCCACACATAACGACTGCCGTTAGAGCAAAGTGGGACTTCCAAATGCTCAGCTCATTATAAAACAGACCACGTAGGTCCTATGCATCACCAACGAACATCGTTCATACACAGCAAAATCTGCAGTGTTCATTTAAATCAGAGGGTGTTAAAATTAACACTCAAGTGTTTATAGTTCAATAGTGTTACAATTTTAACTTGTTAATAGGGTTAAATCTCACACTCAGTGTTGTTGTTTTTACACAAGAGTGTATTTTTAACACTAAATTGTGTTAATTCCCTTAAAACCTCGTTCTGTTCCCAGGAGAGTCCGAGAGTTGAACAGCAGCAACACAAAAAGGTTCCTGGAGGAGAGGAAGAGGGTGAGTGTTTCTTCTTCTCTTAATACTAACGCTGCAAAACGAGTAGGAGGGTGGAAAACCATTGAAGTGAAGAAAGCACTGGGGGGGAGTTGATGCTGGAGGTGGGTTTTCACAGGCAAAGTAAAAGGAAGGAAGAATGGGGAAAAATGACGGGAGGATTAGAAATGATGCAAGCATTGTGGTGTGACAACCTATATTTGCAATGGATAAGCTGATCTACTGCCCTAGTTTTTTATTTATTTTGTATGAATCTGATGCTCAATTTAGTTGCATCAAACAAGTCATCAGTCTAGTTACCGGTAGTTGTTTCTATTCCCCAGTTGGCTATGAAGCAACAGAAGGAGATGGAGACTCTTGAGAAGTCTCAGAAAGAACAGCTTGAGAAACTGGACAAGTTCAATGAACAGGTAACCGCCACATGACCTCGAGGTCGTTCTCACCCACAAAGCCATCGTTGCTCTGTTTGTCGTCATCTCTTGCAGCCGGTACATGTGTATCACATGTATGTTGTCTCATCTCTTTTTATAATATGATTTGCTTGTTTTTTCTGCACAGCTTTTGAAATCACACCATGCCAATAAACAATGTCAAGGTAGGCGCTTCCATTGTCTCATTTTCCTAACCTCTGACCCTATCAATGACCGTCAATGTTTTCCTTCTTTCAAGACAACTGTTCTCACTCAATGTACCTCCCTCCAATTTCAATACTTATTTTCTTTCCTTTCTCCACTAGTTGAAGTGACAGCAGGTTAACTTGTTTCTCATTGGATATTCCTTCCCTTTCTCAACTTTTCATTTGTGCATGTTTTTTAACTAGGTTTTATGACATAAAATGTGATGAGAAATGGGTATTGAACAGACCTGAAAGGGAATCGGTGTCTCTCACTTTGTATTATGAAACCAAATCCCGACCTTTTAATATGCACCACTTAGTGTGTCAGTAGAATCTGTGAGTCATCAATCAGCATGATGAGTCATGGAAGCATTACTAAGCCCAGGGGGCCTCTTAACGTTGGTGCCTCACTAGCAGTCTTCTCACAACCGGGTAAGATCTGCTATTAAATCCATAATGGACACCCAGTTTTATATATTTAACGCTTTAGTTTGAATCCAAGCTGATACCTGATAGAACATAGTTGAAAAACTGGGTCCTCGTTATAGGCATGCAGCAGCACTGTAACTGCACCTGAGCCATTAGTTTGTGCTTGTGAGGTTAAGTTAGTTGTACTGCACATTTGATTCAGTACAGTGTAGGATGGTGCTCTTCTCTTTATTGTGTTTCTGTGTGTGATGACGTGTTGTTGGTCCCTTCCAGGCCAAGGACATCCAGCAGATGGTGAAGTTGGAGGAGGAGATGGACCGCAGACCAGCTACAGTGGTCTAGCCACACCCACCAGCACCTGAGACACACACACTACCATGACCAACGCGTGACAAACCCCTCCCTCAAACAACTGACACAGAGACACACCACAAACACCCTCCTGTCATTCCCACCCTGCCAAAGCGTCATAGTTCATAATCTCTGACCCTATATATCTCCATCTGACTTTTGACCCCTGACTCCATTCCTTGTCAAACCTGCCTCTAATCCTACATACTATTACCGGAGTGACCTTGATCTCCTTCGGCCCCAACATTCTTCACCTCTACCTGTTCTCTTCTACACCGTTCCACTCCACACGGATCTGCTTTTTCTACACCTCCATCTTTTTTAAATCTGTTTTTGATGGCAGCCATGTTTGCAGATATTATCAATTCTCGCTGCACACACATACTGATATACAGGTACTTCACAGACACACACAAATATACACATATTATGACCTCTTTTCTTGAAGCTGTCACTATGGCTTAAGCTTGAGGTAACAGATAGTGTTCTCAAACTCTTTTTAGAAGTTTATTTTGTATTTTTAATGGTACCTGAAAATGCAGTTGAGGGGATAATGTTTATATTAGTTATTCATTCTATGTCAAAACAATATATGTGGATTATACCGTATGTCACACAAGAATTGAAATAATGTCCTCAGCACTTTAAATGTGGTAGGCCATCATCACCCAGAAATGTCAAATGTAGCAGGGCACTTGGCTTCTCTCTGGTCTGATAAGAATGTAAATAATAGAAACAAGAAGAATGTTGGAGGAACAATGTTCAGAGGAAACTAAAGCCCAATGTCACGTAGTCCTAAACACTGCAGCTTGTTTGTCATGCACAGTTTAATTTTATCCAAATATTTATTCTATCATTTTATCTTACAAAAAAGCAAAGGCTATGTCCAAAGGTTCATTTAGATTTTTTTCCCCATTGCCAGACATCTCTGGAGGTGGGATAGTATAGACTAGTGTTTACCATTTTATTGTAGGACATGGTATAAGCTACTTCAGAAATAACCTGTTGATGTTTTGTCAGTGGCTCTTATAAAGTATAAATTGTCATCTTGTTCACTAACTCCATTGTGGATCAGTTTTCTATAATCTATACAGAATAATGTTTTTTTTTACAGACTCCCTATAAATGCTCATGTAAATCCTACAATTAAACCATTGTTCAAATTTGCTCCATGTGAAGCACTTTGGAATTTACCTCAACTGTACTATATCACTATAATGTTCTGGCCTGTCCGTTTTGCCAGCTGGCTTTAGGGAGATTTGTCATAGGGATTTCAGGCTTATCACATGGTCATTATGTGGTTATTACATGCTTACAATTTCCATTTACTCACCACAGATTTAGCTGACAACAGTTTCCCTTGGCAGAACAGAACAGCATGCTTCTGAGGTAGTGTTTAGTTGATTTAATTTTTTATTAGTGACAAGAGTGACAGTTTAGTGATCCACTTCGTGGGTTATTACAGGCCTGCCAACCCACACGCATTTTGCGTAGCACGCAATATGAAGTAAGCCACTAAGGGCAATAATAATAACTTATGGCACACTTTCTTTTTGTTGATTTAAGAAGCCTGCTGATTTGAATTATTTTGCATGTGTGCTTAAATAAAGCAACACTTGCCAAGAAAACATGGGTTATTTTAGGCACAGCTATATAAATCAACTGTATTAGTGATTTAATTATACAGTGCATACTTAAACCATGTGTATTATGAACATGCACTCGCTACTAGTACTACCTGTATTAAACAATGTTAATGAAATCGATTCAACCATTATATGGTTAGAGAATGCCACACATTTTGTATTTCTATTATTTATTCATTGTTGGAACGGTAACCTTGATTGTACTTCAAAGCTACTGAAAATGAGCCTGTTACTAAGTGCTAACATCATACAGACTTCACAATTCCTACTCTAGTGTTCATTCATTCATTGCCATTACCCTATAATGGGTGTTGTGTGTTCTGAAGCTGGTATTGCAACCAAGCTAATGTGATACTCATAATGCTTCTACATGGTTGGCAGGTCTGTTAATATCAACCTAATATTGATAGAAGTACTAGTCTAGTTATTTAAACAGTAGGGAGGGACTCAACACAGATTCTTCACCATCTGTGTCTTCACCATGACAACACGGTGAAATTTGATGAGGTTGTTTCTTACATCTGGTCTAGGGTCAGACATAAATATATTCTGATACTAGATCTGTTTTAAATGCCTAACATTTGCAAGTGACATAGTCATTTTAGTGATAGACATGAATTGCTGGAATAAACATGGGTATTGTAATTTGTGTGCTAATAAATTACACAAAGGAAAACTGTATGGTCAGGCGTTTCTACTGCATGGCATTACTCTAGCATAGATTGACCTAAAAAAGGTACTACAGAAAACACACAATTGGTGACAACAACTACTTCAAGTTTGTGTAATTTTACACTTTGTTTCTGCTGTTTTATTATGCATTTCTTCACTCAAATGTTATAAAGAATATTGTATATATTAGAATGTATGTAGTTAATTACTTTTGACCAAAATGTGTTTCCCTGGTGACCCTGTCAATCAAGGGCTGTTGGTTTCTGAGAAAGACAATTATCAAGCACTGGGGCTTTATTTCTGGTAAACGTTTTTATTATTATTTGTATTATTTCTCCATTTGTCTCTCGATCTCTCTCTAGCACTTAACACTATAAAAACCAACGCTGTCACCACATATCTAGTGCAGAATTAAGAGTTTTAAAAGTGCTTTTAAATTGTATTCCATTGCTTTCAAATGTGCCACTCCGTGTCTGCTAGGGCGTTTAAATTATTTTACAAAGGATAAATGCCAAAATAAGGGGTTATTTATATAAAGGTATATATATAAATATACATATTATATATTATTAAATATAGTGTGTGGTTTAAGACTTATTTCTTTGTTAGAGCCTTTTTTGCACTAGTTAAATGTTTCTGTTGTGGGACTATATGTAATCTTTCACTCTAGTTTGTCAAGAAAGCATACTATTTTTGCAAATGTCGCTGTTGATTTCTTTTTAAAATTCCAATTTTTTCCTTTGTTTTCTTTTTTGATTGTAGCTTGTCAACGTACGGACCATCCTGTGAGCGTTTTTGTATTTATATTGTATTGTTGAACTTCTAGCAACGAAAATACTGTTGTTATCCTGCTCCTTTAATACTGTTTTATAGTATGTGTACCAATAAACTATCCAGGTGAAAAAAAAGAATAGTGGCTTATCATTGGCGTATTTGGATAACTTTATGTCCCGTCCGTAGTTGGTCTTTTCATAGCTGTTTTCAGTAAGCGTGCACTCACTTTCAAAATCCCCAGTGATACTGATGTATATTTTCGGGGAGAATTGATTTATCAATTAATAAGCCTAACGATGCAGGACGTTTAGTTTACGATATTTATTAAATATTATGATTAATTTTAAGCAAAGCTAAATTACCATTACCTCGAAATGCCTGCCGATAAACGAGGATTGACGAATCAACAACCATGATTATGATGCACATCTGATACACGATTAAATTAATTTAATGTAAAAACCAATAGAACAGAGGGTACATGAGATAGTGTTTACGAAAAATTTAACTATTATCTGAAAATGTACCCACTTTATACACATCAGGGCTTTTCTAGTGTGACTCTTCTGGAGACTTGAGTTCTTTTTAAGATTTTTTGCTTATTTTTTCATACGGGAAGTAATCGAATGAACATTTCATTTTCATAGGCCTACACAAAGCTGTCCCCATAAGAGAGCCCTAATGTGTTTCGCATAATACGCCCTAACGGTCCAGTGTGAACGCTTTAAACGCCCTATCCTATGATGATTCTACATGGAACCCAAGAAAGTTGTACTTGTATTCATAAATGTTTTTTTCTGGGAACCATAAAAGCGTTATACAACGGGGTCAGCCAAAGAACCCTTTTGGAACCCTTTTATTTTGTGTAGGCCAACCCAATTCAGGTGTTTAAATCAGTAAGACAATAAATTGTCTCTTGCTTCGCGCCTTTAGAATTTGTCATTGAATGGTGAGGAAGCCGATCATGTAAGGTTAGGGGCCGCCCACGCACCATTGCATTAACAATGAACCCAGGCGCGGGCAGCTATGTTCCTTTGTGTTCCAATTCAGTTAATCACATTCAACAAGCGATAAATTAATTCACGGTCCCCGAGAACCAACACACAAACAGGCGCTACAGCATCTGAAGCACCTCGTTATAATTAGGCTATTAGTCTATCCATTAAAAAAAATGAAAAGTATGATAATGATGTTATCGTTGTCCTGGCAACTCCATTGTTTTGCGTGACTATAAAACAGCTTTTAGGGGCGGTATGTTTTTCTGCGGTGTGCTTTAGGCTGGGAGAGAGGTTAGGCTACACCAAACCTGCTCCTGGTTAAAGAATGCCTCGTCTCAAAAGCGTCCCTCAGTAAAACCGTTATTTTACCAGCTTAGTCATGTTGAACATTTGTGAAAAGTCCAACGGACAGACCGGAGTCAGAATCCTCCTCGAGGCCATGTCGAAGGATAAGGTCCACTTGGCAAGGTTCATTCTCGACGCGCTGGACGGGGAAATCGTCGATTCCAAAACGGAGGGCGCACATACCCCGCTCATCTCATCTGTTCTGCTGCCAGACAGTCAGACCAGGTCAAAATTTATAGAGATGCTCCTTCATAGAGGTGCCAGCGTGAACTGTCAAGACGAAAGCGGTCGCACTGCACTCAGTTACGCCTGCGAAAAAGGTTACCTGGACGCGGTGAAAATTTTGGTTAAAAACAACGCAGATCCGGAGATGGTTGACGCGTGGGGAAACACTGCACTGATGTATGCGACAGTTGCTGGTCACTCACTGGTTGTTGCGTTCTTGGTAAGAGCCTTCAAGAGATTAGGACTTCAGATAGACCGACAGAATAATGTTGGTAACTCGGCGGTGGAGGTGGCAAAGTCTCTTGGCCACACAGACTGTTTTTATGCGCTCACTAGTAACTCAAATAAACCCCGTGGAAAAAACGCTGGTGGTCAAAACACTTTTCCATCACACATCGGCTCGGATGGTGACGTACACGAGAAGAATTTTGAGCGGAAGTTGTTTAAATTCACCGAGAGGCCAGTCGCGCTGCAGGCATGTTCCGAACGTGACAGCTTCATAGCTGTGGACGGAGCCTGGCTCCTAAAGGCTTCAGGACGCAAAACAAACTCTCTGGTCTCAAAGAGTCGATTACAGTCAATGGATTCCATTGAGGAATTTGATATGGAGACGGACAGCCCAATTCCTCCACAGAAGCTAGTTTTTTCGGCTGTCCTCACTCCCAAACCACCTAACAGATCCAACAACACCCTGATCTCCCCAAATCCGAAATCCGTCTGTAAAGTCATCCAAACTTTGGAAAAGTTGACAAGCTCTGACAATCACCACCTACCTCCTCTTAAAGGAGAAGCCGAACATGGCACAGAGATTCTTGCGCCTCAGCAGGCCAAAACAAACGGCAAAGCCAGTAAAAGCTGTGCGTCAATATCTGCCTCTTCGACATCTTCTCTCTGTGTTCTATTAACTCCTATCACGGGCAAAAAAAGCAAAGACGAATCTGAGAAGGATACCATGAAAACAGTACCTGACTTTGGTTTTAGGTTTGACGACAGCTACTACCAGAAAAGGTTTAGTTTGCCCACAAGTATTCTCCGTCCTTTGCCTCCTGACTGTTCAAAAATGCCTTTACGCAAAATCATGTGGAGAAATGCTCCAAAAGCCAACAGCGAAATTCCAAATTCTACACCGCCTGTTGCCAGCTCCTCCACGAGTTTCACCGTATTGGGCAGCAAACTGTTAAGGAGGTTTACTTTTCCCGCGTTTAAACAGAACGGGGCAGGGGCACAGAAGGGCGAGTGTAGAGATCACGCTTCGGGTTCATCACGAGGGATGCCACGATCAGAGACATTCCCACTCACCACGACACACCCGCAGGTGGGAAGCAAACCCAGCATAGATAGTATCAGCGCCGTAAAGTGCGAGTTTGACTTCCAGGTTAAAACAGCACATTCTTCTTAAAAAGTATGTCCCTGTGCATCATGCGTAATAGCCAAATGTCCTCTTGGAGAGCCGTTTTTTCCCTGCCAACACATCTAATTTAGATTGAGGTCTGTTAGATGCAATTGAATCAGGTGTGTTTATCGTGCATTGAGATGTAACCAAACCTTTAAACGCTGCGGTTATTCAGGAGACCTCTTGTAGTGTTGGGAAGGGGCGGGACAAAGGCAAAGACATGTCTCATGCACAAAGAGGGGTTTGTGTGCGTATACTGTAGATTATTCACTTTAAATATCGAAAGTCATTACTAATCGCCTATTTATACTGGTTTAAATAATATATCAACAGCCATGTCATGTTTTCAAATGTTTTATTTTTTTCAGGAATTGCATTCTGTTTAATTATATACTTAAATTGTAAAATGTTAAAATTAATAAAATGTTGTATTTCAAGAGTGTGTGTCCCTTTTTGGTCAGGTATAGATTCTGTAAAGTCTACTGAGAAGCTGCTCGAATTTAACAGTGTATAGTGTTTTCATTTTTTATGTTTTCTTATAGGTTTGTGAAGGTGTGCACATGTGTTTGTGTGTGCGTGGGGTCGGTGGGGTTTAGAAGTTTATTGGTGTCAGAGCTGTCACAACTGGAACGGTTGACAGACAGTTCTGCTTATGTCATCTCTTATTTTTTGAGTACGTGGCATTCTCTAATATTTTATACGATTGTCGACAAGGCTGACATGATATACAAATATTGAAATTAAAACACAATATAGTCAATTTACGCTAGTGTGCACAACTTTTAAAATGTGGTAAAAGACCAAAAACCACACACTGCACGTTGTCCTCACGCATGAGTTCACACAGCACACAACCTTTTGTAGAATAATGCTTTTCCAGTCTGCAAGCACGCACTCATACTACAGCTCCTGTAACCTTGACCCGACACGGAGAAGAGGGGGTAACAAAGATTCCCAGGCCGCACACACACTTTTCACACAGAACTCAGCTGCCTAAACAGCAGCATTGCGGGACTATAGCTGCGATGGCTGCGGGGATGCTTTACGGAAGGAAAAAACTTCGGGAGTGAAACTGAATCGAGTGAGGCACGCAGAGTCGTTACCGGCTCCCCATCTGCCAGTTAGTATGTGCAGTGGAAACTCTGCCTTGTCGCAGGTGATGGTCAACTTCCTCTCCAACTGATTTTCGAGAGTTTCTGGCTGTGCCATACAGTTGTTAACTGAAAAACGGTGGCATTTTATTGCGCAGGAAACCGGATGCTTTCTCCCCCACGTCCACCTGGAGATTTGCTGCATTTGTGATGATCTCAGCGTGACCGGGCACAAAGCAGCGGAATCCCTCCTCTCGATTTCTCTCTCTCTTTCTCTCTCTCGCTCTTTCTCTTCATCCCGCTCTTTTTTATTTTCCTCCTTTTCTTTCCCCGTCTCCCTCCCTCTTTCTCTTTCTTTATCTACGCGGGTTTGATTCACTGGCTATCCGCCGGTTAGCCGTTTAAGCACCCCGGAACCAGTACAATAATGGATCGGCTCAGATTCAGCACCTTGGACAGCGCAGGAGTTCTACTGTGTTTGTTCGGTTAGTGGCATTCATTTGTATGTTGTCTATCTGTAAGTGTGTGTTTATGTGTGTGCGTGTTGCATGCGATATTTCGGTCGTGACTGCACACTGCAGCCTGTGTGAGTGTGTGTGTGTGTGTAATTCCTGTTAAGAGTGTACGTACCTAGTAGCATTTCCCCCAACTTGGACTGAAGGTTAGTGCAGTGAAAGACGCTTTATAGGAAATAAAATACTTAAATTCAAGTTAATATTATACAAAACATATATATTTCTTCAATAAGTCCTCCAAGTTTAGGTAGCTATCTATGTAATTGGGAGAACTCGATCGAGGTGTCCTACATCAATTAGCGGTATCATTCCTGTCATGTACGTTTACATCTATAGTGGGAAAACGTATGACTACTAAAAAGTAAGATTCATAGCTTCCAATAGTTGTAAGGCCACATTATAGTTTAATATTTAAGTTTTCTGAAGGTCTGGATTTTGCTGATCATGCATGTTTGATAGCTATAACAATCATAATGCCGTTTTGTAACACAATTAACATACATTTCATTATAGATAATTTAAAGGAATCTATTTCATAATTTGTAATCTGCTGACCTCAGAGGTTTGAAGTTATTAATTCCAATATTAGCGCCCTAAATCCGATCAATTACCATTTGATGCGTACTCTTACTGTACACAGTGCTCATGACCTTAATATCCCACCGTTGCCCAGGTATCATGGCCCGGGTGCCGGTCACAGCCGAGCAGGAGGGCGAGAACCTCTCCGGTCTGTCCACTAACCCGGACAAAGACATCTTCGTGGTTCGAGAGAACGGGACCACCTGCCTCATGGTTGAGTTCGCTGTCCGTTTCACTGTCCCGTTCGACGTTCTTGCGCTCAACGGAATAGACGTAAGTCACGACTCGAATTTTTAACGGCTCAGCAAAACAGTATGTTACTTCTTAGAAAATATCAAGTCAAGGTTGCATACACAACAGAGCGTATACAGCACATACAGCTGTAGATAGTCCATTAGAGGGAATGTGCGGGTGGACACAACCTGTCAGCGTTCGTATGTTTTATCAATTTGGACTGACAGTGAAACGTTGTCACATTTCTGGAATTGAGAATGTGGTCTTATTCAGACAGGCATGAAGCACTTATTGCAAAGGGATAACTCACAGTTGGATGGCTGTACGTAAAATGAGGTGCTAATCTTTGGGAACGGCGTAGGCCTTTGCGATTTTACCTGCCAGTGTGAAAACAATTTCATCATTATCATCATAAAAGGCTCGTTTATGAAACACTTGTATGAAAATCAAAATCATGTACACAATAATAATAATAATAATGAATCAGATGCTGTCCGATGCTTAATGTTCTCTACAGCTGATCATGGAGAACGCATACCTGTCTCTCCCCCGTGGGGCTGACATTGAGGGAAAATGCGGAAAGAAGGAAGCAGATATACACATTTCATGGAAAGATAACGCCTACACACTCGGAATCTACTTCGTCAAGGTTTGTTCTTTACTATGAAACAGTCAGTGGGTGGGCCATGGTGATTTGAAACTACACAAAATCATTAAAACGATTTATCCCGCTTGGGCTTGTTGTAAACACTAATTTTAGATAAGGAAGTATATAACTAGTCGTGAATAATGTTTTGATGATTATGGTTGTCTGTGTTGTCTGCACACTTGAGTACCTACAGTACAAGGACTTGTGATTTAAATGTAATTACATAGATGCACATTTAATTACAGTACTATTGATTACATGTGCTTGTGTGCATGTTGTGTGTGTCGTAGGAAACCGGTGAAAAAGGAGAGAGGGTTTGGAAGATAAACAAGGTTCAATTCGTTTATGACACATCGGAGAAAACGCATTTCCTCAATTCATATAATCGTAAGTAGCAATTCCATCATACTCAGTGTCTAATATCGCACATTAAATATATATATATATATTTGTACATTTGTACCTACATTTATTTGTATATTCTCAAAATGTGATATGTGCCATTTTAATTTATGCTTTTTAATTAATTAGTTCCAATTTGACATATTATAAATTAATTTATTTATAGAGAACCATTGCATTATTGAATTCAATTGGCTACGCTACTGTAGCTACATGTAGGCGGCGGCCTACAGTAGAAATTCAACCTACCCTGCTGTAGAGTTAAAACCTTGAAGCGACAAGCCGGATAAGTTAAAATGCTTTTATTATTTGTTTATATACTGTAGGCGAAACGTGTTTTTTCTGAATTAAAAATCCCTAGCCTATATGATATATATATATATATATATATATATATAGGCCCTAAGTCTATTGGTCTGTTTTAGGTCGGCTTTTTTGGACATGACTGCTGCAGTGACCGTCTATAGTAATGAGTCCATAGTCATTAGACTTTTTAATACTTCAAGGTGTTAACATTTATTTTTAATTTTGTAAACATTTTCTAAATACAGAGATTCAATTATTACACATATATTATGTAACCTCGATGAAATACATGCTTGTGTGAGCATGCTTGGGTGAGTTGGTCTGCATGTGTGTGGGTGCTGTCGGTGTCCGTAAATGTGTCTGTCAGGACAGCTATCTGGTTCTTGTACGAGTTCATTTCTATTTTTAGGCCTACACTACTGTATGTAAAGTGTTTCATTACCTGACTCCTCTGTCCATATAGCTGGGAAACACACCGCCAGCTCCCACGCTCTGTCTGCGTTAGTGACCCCTGCTGGCCGCTCGTATGTCTGCAGCGCTAAGCAGACGCTCACACTGATCTCCAGTGACCACCAGAAGGGAGTGACGGTCACTATGAGTGACATCCAGATTCAGCCATTTGACATCAGCTCAGACTTCATATTCAGCGAAGGTACAGACTCTAATCTTTACCTGAACATATTGATAACAGCAAAATTATAATATACAGCCATTTTCACTCAAGGCAGAGTATTCACACTCTTCAGTAAAGGTATCTAGGAGTATAGAACAGAAGTGCAAATGTCCCACACGTTCGAGGCCAATGTAATAAAATGAGAAGAGCTCTGAAAATAATGATATTGAGAGGATGCGAGGTTGCCAAGCATTAGCTGTAAAGACGTTATCTCATCCCTAACAGGCGTGATCCCACCCCCTTACTCTCCCTTACTCCTCTGTCTGGGGGGAGGGGGGGGGGGTTGCTGCAGTTTAAAGAGCTGTAGACGGATGGAGGAAGACAGAGAGAGAGAGAGATAAGGAAGAGAGAGGATTGTGTGAGGTCATTAGGACTTTATTACTGTAGTTATATCCATGTCCTCTGTACAGACTTTATGACTGTAGTTATATCCATGTCCTCTGTGCAGACTTTATGACTGTAGTTATATCC
>JACXGM010013079.1:0-16858 GCA_016801145.1 Umbra pygmaea
TAATGAACTGCTGTTACTTGTCATTTTGTTCCTAATCAGGAATTTCCTTAGTTTGGAATGCACAACGTTTACCTCTGTACATGTGTCTTAGGGCAATATTAACTAAATATTTTTTTTACATCTCTCCTACCATGTTGTCAAGAGGGGAAAATACATCAATGGATGTCGTTTTTTGGTTACACATATGTAATTTATGTGCTTTAATGTAAAGAAACACAGGTTTTTATTTATTTATTCCAAATTTAATTTGGGCCAGTAATAAATCGGTCCGGGCCAGTAAATTTTAGACCAACTGGCCCGAAAGGGCCAGTGAGAAAAAAAGTTAACGTTGGACCCTGGGCCAGATGGTAATAACATGTTTTCTCCGTACAGAGGGTGAGTGGTGTCCTTGCAAATAAACATGGCTTTTTTTATAAATCTGTTTGTTAAAAATGTCAGTAAGGCTACTGAACCCACTATCTTGCTGGCCTCATTCACAATTTTTGTAATCACATTTTTATCCTTGATGGTGAGGTTTCCATACCAGCAGATTATAGAAAATGTCAGAATAGACTAAACAAAGTCATTCATGTTTTGTCCACCTGGGATTTAGCAAGTTACCTGAGTGCAAATAGTCTTTGTTTGGCTCTCTAGCACAAAGATGCAGTGTTCAGTTCAAATTTAAACTGGTTGTCAATCAAGGTGCACAAATATTCATAATATGGTGCCATGTCTATGTTCTGGCCCTTGATTACACTACTACAGGGGACATTGGGATGACATCTGAAATCAATATCCTTAGTTATTATAATGAGATAGTGGGATATTTGTGGTTTACATTTTTTTGCTTGAGCCAATGGCTATGTCTCTGCTGATTTCTGGTGGTAGCCTTATAGTGTACTCAAGGCCATATTTGACATAATGTTCCAGCAGACCCTCCGCGAATAGAGCAGAATTGTCTGGGAACAAGATTAGTTCAGGTCCCAAACACATTCAAAACTCCTGTCCCCCGGCTTACCGTCTCATCAAAGCCCATGTACATGAACTGTCTGATCCACTGCTGTACATCTGGCCGGCTGCGGTCCCAGATGTTCCTCTTGGGCCTTCTGTGTTTGGCCAGGAACTCTTTAGCCCTGGCAGGAGCCACTGCCACCATGTCCTCAGCGAGTGCAGTACTGCCATCCACCACTGGGTCGGAGACAGAGAGATGTGTCATAATTTCACCTATTTGCATATACCCATGATGCATATATTGTATGTTAAAATATTACCATCGGTTTTCTTCAGGATCGTGTGCAGGCTTGTTTGACTGGACACCTCTAATTAACAGAACTAGAATTAGTAGGGTTAAAAGAGGTGGATGAGTAGCTGGAAATCCCATTAACAAGACAGATCCCTGTATGATAGGAGCATGAAGTTGTGATTACAGGGAAAGCTTTGCAGGTGTTTTTCACAATTTTCTTCAGAATAGTAATCAGTATAACAGTTTAAAGACAGGACAAGAAATACCTTGGAACATGGCCAGCATAAATCACCCACCATCAGTCTAACGTTACTCTACCCTGGTTTATAGTAATTAGGGCATACTTTTAAAGTGTGGCATATCACCATCAACCTCAATCTAAATAAGGTTCTGGTGGGCAGCAGGTCGTTTGGGTGGTGTGATGTACTGCTTTCTCTGATTCATTTGGCTACAACTGGATGGAACTGGTCTCTTCGAAACAAATCCAAGGAAGGGTTAGAAGAGGAAGAAATATAATTACTGATGACATCAGAGCTACAATAGTGGACCATGTAATCAACCATGGAATGACCCTGAGGGAAACTGGCCAACGGGTTCAGCCTAACTTGATCCGCTACACTGTACAAGCATCATAAGGACATTTTGAGAAACACAACAATACCATACATGTAAAAATACTGAAATTGTTACTTTACAGAATTGCTAGACGTCCAGATGCTGGGGGCAGAGGAAGAATGTTTACTGCGGAACAAGAGACCCATATAGTCAGTATGAATGCAAAACAAGAGACCCATATAGTCAGTATAGTGATTGTAAATATTTCCGTAAGGCTGCGAGAAAGACAGCCGTGCATAATTGAGGAGGAAACCACCTTCCAAAACATAGACAATGTGGGCATTTCTGTATTATGTTGTGTACTATTATGTTGTACCCGCAACTGAATCCGAATGAAACAAATCTACAGAGTCCCTTTTGAAAGAAACGGTGAACGTGTGAAACAACTGTGATATGACCATGTGCAGGTAAGCTATAGTAAAGTTCAAAGTTCAAAGTTGTTCTATTTATCATATGCATTGAATAACATACATCATCCTATGCAGAGAAATTCTTTTCGACATGGCTCAGCGATTCTATGCAGTGGGCTTAAAAACAAGAATTACAACAATATAAGAAGTGCAGGTAAGCTATAGTATCATTGGTACTGAATCTAGAAGTGCATACTGTAGTACTGTGCATGGGCCTGCTGTGCTGCATTTGTTTTGTCTTGTCCTTGTCCATGGGTCATCAGCTGCTTTTTCCGGATGAGGCAGGTTTTAACCTCACTAAAACAAGGAGACGTGACAGGAACATTATTGGACACCGTGCCATAATCCCAGGACATGTCCCATGTCCCATGTCTCATGAAACCATAGGCCCATATAACACTGCACACATTATTACAATCCTGGACACCTCACATGACATGCTCACTAATGTTCAGAGACCAGAGCAGACCAGATACGGCATCATATGAGACAATGTTAGTTTCCATAAGGCTGGTTTGGTCCTCAACATGTTTACAGATCAACCACTCTTTTCTTCTCAGTGAAATTACTATTTTCTGTTGTGACTTGGAAAAAAACACTTGTGTTTGTTTTGATGTGTGTAAATGAACTCCAATACTTGAAGTTTGGATCCCTGTATGTTAACAGAACTATGACAAAAGTATGACCTCAAACTGACAAAGCCTAACTTGTGCACCAAGAAAGCAAAAGCCAGATGTGTTTTTAATTCATACCATCAGTGTGTATTTGGCACATTGTGTGCTTATTAATGTGATGGCTTGTGTTACCTGTTTGATATGAAAACAATTTATGAAGGTTTGAAGAGTTAATCAAGGTTTATTAGCTTTTGCAAGAGAGCTACAATGTTTTGCTGATTTGGTGAAAGGTTTTCTTATTTGTGTGTACAAGTTCTGCAAAAATAGCCAATGGTTACAAAAAATGTGCTTAAGCCATAAAAAAAAACTGTAAATAGTGAAATCAGGTGTGCAGGCGCCAAGAATAACAATTTCCCTTATTTCATTTTGATAGTAGCCATAATAAAACTGTTTCTTTCCCTGCCTCTTTCTCGATTGATCTTTCCCCTCCTCCATCATAAAAAATTGGAAAAAATAAAGCAAAAAACGTTTTTCGAGGTGCAAGGGGTTAATGGAATATTCTAGACCAGACAGTTTTCCATGACATTTAACTCTAGTGTGTCATTATAGAATCGAATTATCCCTTAGCCGTTTCTTTCGCTATTCATCAGTCTGCCATTCTGCCTTTGTTTCGCCACAAAGAAAATGCATTCGTGGATTAAGTTAAAATAACAGTATTTACACTGGATACATGAACAGAGACTTTAGTGTATCACATACAGAGGCAAAATTAATGGGCTGAGATTTATTCAACACCGCGATAGCCATACTTAGGTGCTGTCATTACTTCAAAACGATTGAATCCCTGAAAATTTTAGAAAAATAAAAATTTTACGTCTACCCAAACCCATGCTGTAGATTGAGCACTTAAAAAAGAGCTAATGCGTAAGTAATGCAAAGGAGAAAAGAGCGATAGTTGTGGAGACAGATACGTTTAAAAAAAATCACGGAACTGCAGACCGCTGTAGAGAATGGGAAGACAGAAAAGCAGTGAGATGGGTGTGCGTTTTCTCACCTGTCACAGCCAGGAGTACGAGTACCGCGCCGAGCCCCAGCAGTAGCATAAACTGCTGAGAAGCCATGCTGTCTGATCTGCTTCGCGCTCCGAAACGTTTAATGGAAGCACACAGATTCTTAAACGCAAACTGGCCCACAGTGGCGGAATGTCTATCTTACAATCCAACCCACAGAAAGGGGAATGTCTACATTGTATTTTATTTCTCACAAGTGAATATTCATATGTGCCTTGAGTTCTTTCCCATCCAGTAAGGAGGCCTACAGCGGTAGAGGTATGGAAAAATATCAAATTGCAACTGTAACCGCTTTCCCTCTACAATGTCAATGCCAACTTTCATTTTCAAAACCGAGACAAAAATTAGCCGTTCAGACTAGTTGTTAACTGACTTTGACAGTGCTGCCGATCGTCAGACTGAGAATGTTGATCTTTTATATGGCATTGAGTAGTTTAGCAGCTGCCATGACAAAGTTGATCCTGCTCTTTGCAGGACATTTGTCAAATACTGTATAGTATGATTCAACAAAGTCCTCTTATGAAGTGGGTTCTACAGTACTGCAAATACCTGTGAAACGACTTGACTGTTACGTAAACTTCAATACCTTTTATCTGGTCTTTGGCTCTTAAAATTATAAAAATGTTAAAAGAAAGACATCAGTTTCCCTATCTGCAGAGATGAGCTGCGGAATCAGCGCTAGCATTTACACCCTCCTCTTTTACTCAGAGTTGCATTAAAACGCCATTGTCTGTTTTTGTCATTACGTGCGCACGCGCACGCACACACACACACACACCCACACACGCACACACTCTCCTCTTCAAAATACTACATACTCACTGGTCACTTCATTAGTTACACCTTGCTAGTACATGGTTGGACCCCCTTTTGCCTTCAGAACTGCCTTGATTCTTCGTGGCATAGATTCAATAAATTTCAAGTGCTGGAAACATTCCTCAGAGATTTTGGTCCATATTGACATTATTGCACCACATCCCAGCGGGTTTAGTGTGTGTGGGTTTGGGGGGGTGTCATGTCTGTCTCTCTAGCCTCTGCTACGTCAGTAAAAATCATACAAAATATTCCAAAACAAATGATAAAGCATTTTCAGCCAGAATAGAGGGATTTGATTGAGAGGACTGTAAACTCTGCCTCAAAATGACTCATTTTCATTATCACATCCTAATTTATCCACAGTGAGACCAACAAACATGGCAACATCAATGGATCTGAATGCTAATCTAATGAGCATTTGTGTCAGTTATTTTGATCTCCACAGGTTGTTGGCAAAGCAGCAGCTATTGTTCCTGAGTTTCACACATTTAGGTTAGCAAAATTCCAGAAAATGTTCAATAAACTACCAGGTTCATGGATTAACCGAATCAGTGTGTAATAAGCAGGGGTCCCATAACAGGTTTTACACTTCCAGGGACGACATGTTCACTGGTGATAGGGTTCAAGCCCCAGCTGGTTGGGGTGGCAGGTTCATAGAATGGCAGAAAATTCAGTGAAATAAACACGGACCCTTAATTTCAAAATCCATGTCAGTTTCCGGGAATCGCATGATGACGTAGCAGAGTGTAAAGAGCGTAAATTTTGCAGGTTGGTAGGATATGGATGGCGGGAGGGTGTATAAACATGCAACCTACATCCCAGAGGTTGCGGGTTCAAATCCAGGTGGACACTTTGGATGTATTTTGTTTTCTATTCCAGCACGATGCAGACGTGTTGCAAATGTTCTTTTTTATCCTTTTTTTCCTCACTGTCACCATGGTTACAAACAATATATTATGACATAATACATGTTACATGGAGTTAACAGCAAGGTTTTTGAGTGGTTACGGTTAGGGGTTTGGTTAACGCTTACATCGAATTAACAGCAAGGTTTCTGAGTGGTTAAGGTTGGGGTGTGGGTATGGCTTAGATCAAATTAACAGCGAGGTTTCTGAGTGTTTAAGGTTAGGGTATGGGTTTGGGTAAGGCTAAGATCGAGTTAACAGCAAGGTTTCTGAGTGGTTAAGGTTAGGGTAAGGGTTTGGGTATGGCTTAGATCGAGTTAACAGCAAGGTCTCACTGTGCGCCCATCGGGGACTTTTCCGTGAAACTGCCACGGATTTTGGTCCGTGTTCATTTCACAGAATTTTCTGCCATTCCGTGAAGTTAAGACTCCGTGGTCATTTCACAGATTTCTGAGAGATCAGGCTGTAATTGCTGTATATGAGTTTGCTAGCAATGTAACATTACCTATTCAGTTTTAAAACTAAATGTCATATAATTCTTTACGCCATCAGCTCTTACAGCGTGTCTAAATGGTGAAGCAATAAAGGTTTCACAACAGTTGGCTAGCTGGGAGGGGGCGGCTAAGGGGGCGAGAAGGGATAGGGCCAATGTAATGAAGAGGAAAGATTGGACTGAATTTTATATTAGAAGTCGACTTATCTGAACGTTGAAGTGTGAGGTTCGTGGTAGTTGGCAGTAACGCAAAACCTTTCCAGTGAGATGCGCAGAATATGAATGATTAGAGCGGCTGGCATGGTTGGAGTGTGAAGTAGCTACTTGACGCACATCGGTTTCATAACACCAACGTACATTCTGTTTTTTTTCTTGTATTATTCTGGCATAACATCTCTAGAGCTATAGTTTATTCTCACATTGACTGTCAAATACTTCTGAATCTATACAAGATGTTCACGTATTTAAAGTGGTCCTTGAAATCTGGTATTTTTTAATTGTAGAGAGTCTATGAACCATGATGATTTCAAAACAACTTGGAACTCATAGATCTCTGACTGGGAATCACGTTGAACCCTCAATGAGTTGCAGATCAAAGACATCCTATTGTTTTAACCATAGAAATGGAATGAATAGAAATGCCACTCCAATTCAAATCAATTTAGCAGAATGAACAGAGTGGCAGGCATTTTGTTGTGTACTATTCCAGTGGAAAGCTCTAATGGCCTACTTCCGCATTAAACCAATTTGCGGCAAGTCGCAGAGTCACTCAATAGTTTTGCAGCAACAAGAGTAGTCAGCTGTGCGAACTTGATGGCCTGACAGTAGGTGGCGGTGTATGCACCTTTCAGATGGTTGCGATCTGCCATTATATCAAATAAGAAGATCACTGTGGCTTGCCTTGTTGTGAAGACAAATTGGAGAGTGCTGGATTTAATTGCGTTATAATTTTATTGGTAAGTCATCTAAATATATTTAATATATGTTAATATTACAAACTACAGTTAGATAAGATCTATAACTTTTCTTGAGAGCTGGAAAAGATCTAAATAATCTCACCTTATAGGTAGCTAAATATCAATTTAAGATAGCTAACGGGAAAAATAGTGAGTACGACACTTTACAGCCTCACTGGCGCATGTTGTTACGGTGACATACGAACAACAGTCTACATTTTGTTGTGTACTAATCGAATGACCAAGCAAAACATTTCAATGAGGTTTCTATTCATTCTATTTCTATGGTTTTAATATTCCAACCTGTTTGATTTTCTCCAAGGAGCTGTGATGTACAGTCAGGGTACAACATGAAGGCCAATCTGAATAACGGAGGATGAGATTTACAAAACGGTATGATATAAAAGTGGGTGATAAAGTTTAAAGGTGGTACACATTTGGAGTGTCAGCAAACGCCGCTTCTCTCCACTGCAAATCTCAGCCTGACACTATTTGTCTTAAGTCTATCCAACTACATTACTCTTACATTTCAGAAGAACAGTCCAGTTTGAGAGAATTTTAAACATGCTCCACAGGAATAGGGTTCACTGTCACATGAGATACACTGTGGAGGGTGTGAACCGAAGGCCAGAGAATATTTCAGCTGTGGTGATGAATGGGTTGTTGATGGTCTGTGAATAAGTTCTATATACAGCTCTGGACCACTGCACATTTTTCTTAAATTAACCCCATAGATAACCTTTTAAATGGGATCAAGAGGAAGATGGATGGTCACAAGCAATCAAACAAAGCTGAGCTGCTCGATTTCTTTGCGCCAGGATTGGTGTAGTCACCTAACATCAAACTGAAAGACTGGTGGAGAGTATGCCAAGACACATGAAGCCAATTATCATTATTTTTTTACAATGATTATTTATCCAACAAATATTGATTTCTGAACTCTTCCTAAGTAAACACATTCGTTTTTGTTGCATTATTTGAACTAAGTAAACACATTATTTGAGGTCTGACAACACTGCATCGTTTTTTTGTAATTTTGATCAGTGGTCATTTTCTGCAAATAAATACATTGTTCTTTTATTTGGAATTTGAGAGAAATGTAGTCAGTAATTTATGGAATAAAACAAACATTTTCATTGTACCCAAATACTTAGGCTACTTATCTACAGTAAAACTAGAGACACAACTCCTACCTCATTACAACTGAAAGTTTAATTTTACCTTCATTTTACCAGGCAAGTCTGAGAAACTCTCATTTGCAGCAGCGGCCTGGGGAGAAGGGAGGGGGAATGAATGAGCTAATTGAGAGACAGGGATGATTAGGTTGCCATGATCGTATGAGGGCCAGATTGGAGATTTGTCCAGGACACCGTAGTTAACACCCCTACTCTTACGGATAGTGCCAGGGCACTCATTTGACATCTCATCCAGAAGGCATCACCCTGTGCAGGGCAGATGTTCCCATCACTGCCCTGGGACATTGAGAATTATCTTTTTAGAGCAGAAGGAAGAGTGCCCCCTACTGGCCCTCCAATTCGACTTCCAGCAGCACTGGTCTCCCATCCAGGGACATACCAGGCCGACCCTACTTAGCTTTAGAAGAAAACCAGCAGTGCCATACAGGGCTCAATGCTGCTGTCTGAAAGAGGGACATCAGGCAGATTAGCCAATTATGTTTAATGTTCCATCCATTTTCTTAGGTATGTTCTCAATCCAAATCTTTGGCTTTGCAAAAAGTAGTGCATTTACACAAGCAGCCCAATGTTTATTTTCCCCACTAATTGTTTTTTTGGCAAATCAAATCGGCTCTGAGAAAGATCTGATGTGTTTTTGTCAAAAGGTAAATTAGTGGAAGGAAGTTATGCATGGGCTGTCTGTGTAGAAGATCTCTGGAGAGGAACACAACTGCAACCCGTTATTCTCAGTCCAATCAGAAAACGGACTCCATCAAAGACACAGAGATCAGAGTTTTTACATCAAAAAGTCCAGTTTCAGATATGAGAAAGAAGAAAAGTTCACTGAAACCATGTATGTGTTTAAACCTGATTTATATCATTAAACATGTTCAGGCATGCATAGTGGATCTACCTGCCACAAAACAAAGTTTCCTCAATAAACAGAGTTTTAACAATAAAATGGTCCGACAGTAGGGCTAGAACGGCTACATTTTCTCTAAAAGGTGAACTCTTCTCTAAAGACTTCGGTTTGACTGAGACTTCACTCTGGAACCTCCTCAGATCCGTCTGCGTTTTGGTCAGGGCTGTCGTAACCCAGGTAACTGGCTATAGGAAGGTGGGCCCAGTAGGTTCTTGCTAGCTCCTGGATCTGGTTGTAACTTGCCTGGGCAGTCAGTTCCTGCAACCAGCCGATGAAGTCAGAGGACCACAGTCCCCAGTTGGGCATTTCACGTTTCTGTCTGCCTGGGTATACGTCAATCAATTAATTAGTCAACCAAGTAAACAGCCAGTCAATCAACCATTGAACATTCATCAATCCTCATTTCCTCTGTTGATTCTCTCCTTGCTCACCTTTGTCTTCGCTTGATGCGGTTTCTTGGGCTCCTGTTCATAAGACAGAAAATCACAATTTTGTTATAAGGGAATGCATTCTTTTCTCAACTGGTTTAGCTAGCTGTTCCAACCTCTCCATTGTAATCTATAGGAAACTTTTGAGAAAGTTTAAAGGTAATTCAAATAAGGGTGTTGAGGAGAAGGAACATGAACATGCATGAAATTAGACTGTTCCTCCCCACTTAAATATACCTGAATGGATCCTTAAGTAAAAACAAATGAAAATAAATGTGTAAACTGATCAAAACAAATGAATTCCTAATTGCTACTGTAAGTTAAACTGGATGTCTGCTAAATGACTACAAGGTAAAATGTGTTTACCTACCAGTTAAACACAGGAATCCATGGAGTATTAGGAAGACCAACATTAAGAGTCTCAGATGATGCATGCTGTCAGACAGGCTTGGTCAGGGATAGGGACTCTCCGTAACACTACAGCCAAACCAAGAAACAGACAGGCTGGGAGACAAAAAAAGTTTGCGTAAACACAGTAGTATGAAATAAATGCTCACTTTGTGTACTTTAACTTGGGAAGGAGTGCCACCCAAAGAAAAAAATAAAAGTGGATGAAGACAGAAATAATTTAATTACCTGTTCATCGTGTTTTAAAGAAAATATTACATTTCTAACATGGCTTAACTGACCGCTACTTCGTTGAATGTGCTGTGTTTGTCACAACAACTATTTTCCGAGGAAAGTAGTAAAAATTATTTTCTCTGGATAAGAGCATCTGCTAAATGACACAATTGTAAACAGAACTGCTATAATCTGGAATTAATGTAGAAAAACAAAATAGTTGCAAGAATACAGACCAACTGAAAATACATACAAATATGAAGTATTTAAAAGAAATATGCATTAATTCCTTTGCTTTTTCTGCTGAATTACCGTAGGTAAATATCACCTTAAGTATAGTAATGCTTACCTGACTGATATCACTGATGCAAGGAGTTAGTTGCGTACAAGTTTACCTGTACCAGAGTGAGTATCCTCTGTCTGGTAAGAGCGCTCTGGGTTTCTATCCCTCTCCTCTGAGAGGAGTGGCTAATAGCTGCTGTACCATGTTCCTCCTAATCTCAAAAGCAGGAAGGCTATATTTGATTTTCACACGTCCTCTCCATTTGTCTGACTTTTGTTTTTCTTTCCTTTTGTGGACAAGATTTTACATTTTTTCCTTATTCCTTACCCTGGAGCTAAATTCATGCTTCTAGCAAAGTGCTGACTCGTATCACTGTTTCCTGAGGCCGTTTAAAAAACCTTGTGGAGACTATATTTTTTGTGTTTACTGTCTTTGTACTCTCTCTGTTGGTCCCCTCATGTATAGTAAAACCAGGATCACATAAACTCCCTGACTGTATTGCCACCCACCTAAATTAACCTGCCTAGCCTGAATATTAAAATTCTGAACCCTCCACATTTGGAAGGTTGCCTTGACCTCATTGCACACTCTTCACTGTTTATATTTCTGATCCTTTTCTTACTTGCTTTGCCAATGTATAATATAATAATAATAATAATAATAATAATAATAATAATGTAAACAAAATGAAATGCATGTCACAAAAAGCCCTTCAATAGTAAAATTGGAATGAACCAAGGAGAGGCTGAAATGGAGAGCAAGATGTGACATCACACATAAGTAGCCAGACGGAGCCCGAGACACCAACCCGCTGCACAACCACCACATTAAAGTTGTTTTCCGTCCGTTTATTTACCTGGCGAGAATGAAGAAGCTCACCATCTGGAGACACAGAGACCTGACAGAGAACTGGGAGTAAAACTGTATCCCGACATTTCTGTCTGCTGCCTGTTAGAAGACTGTTTACTTTGTTTGTGGGAATGGACACCAATATTTCAACCTCTGACTGGGACAGTGCCTCAGTTTAGGACCAACGTTGGAGCCAGCTCACTCTGCCAGCTCTGGTGGGCAGCAGCCAAGCTCACTCTTCTCATTTGCCTCACTCCTCTGACTGCGTTAACTCCCCTTTCTGTTAGGTTCCTCTGAGCTACTCAGCTGGCTGCCTCCACCAGCTTCCCAGGCCTCCACCTGGCCTGGGCACCCTGGTCCAGAAAATTACAAGTAATTACAAAGACCGGTTTTGGTATCCACCAGTATTTCGCTAATAATCTCCAAACTATTCAGTGTATTCCTGTAGTTGTTGGTCAGTAGTTTATTAAAGAGTGTTTTAATCTCCAAACTATTCAGTGTATTCCTGTAGTTGTTGGTCAGTAGGGGAGTTTATTAAGGAGTGTTTTATGTAATTACAGGTACAATAACTAACATTCTATGATGTTTACTGTTCTAAATTAAAAGCAACATATTGCTTTTACAGTGATCAGTGCCAGAGATTGCACCTATATTCCGATAACAGCATTGCTTTTAGACTGGACTATACTTTTATATTCTTCATATTTCTCTAAAATGATTGTTTGCTCCTCTTGAGTGAACATGAGGCTCTGGTAGACTTGTCCATGTGTCAGTATACATTTTTTGATGACATATTAAGATGTCTTTTTTCCAGTTAAATACAGTAAGGTCTGGAAAATAATTGGACACTGACAAAAGTTTCATTATTTTGGCTGTTTACCAAAATATATAAAGTTAAATTATTAATATGGGCTTAAAGAGCTCTTTAATATGTAGCCCCTCTTTTTCAAGGGACCAAAAGTAATTGGGCAATTGAATCAAAAGCTATATCCTGGAAAGTTTTGGGCTAGTCCTTTATTCTTTCCACATCAATTCAGCAGGTAAAAGGTCTGGAGTTAATTCCAGGTGTGGCATTCACATTTGTAAGCTTTTGCTGTGAACCCACAACATGCGGTCACAGAAACTCTCAATGCAAGTGAAACAGGCCATCCTTAGGCTGCAAACAAATAAAAAATATCTATCAGAGAGATAGCAGGAACTTTAGCAATGGCCAAATTTATAGTTCGGTACATTCTCAGAAAAAAAGAACGCTCTCCAACACAAAAGGCCTGGGCGTCCACAGAAGACAACAATGGTGGATGATCATAGGATCCTTTCCATGGTAAAGAAAACCCCCTTCACAACATCCAGCCAAGTGATGAACACTCACCAGGATGTAGACATATCATTATCCAAGTCAACCATGAAGAGAAGACTTCACGAGAGCAAATACAAAGGTTCACCACAGTGAACAAGTGCAAACCATTCATAAGCCTCAAGAATAGAAAGGCCAGATTAGACTTTTGACAGACAACATCTACAAAAGCCAGCCCAGTTCTGGATGGAAAAAGTATGCGGGAGTCTTGGAACGGTTCACAATCCGAATCATACCACATCATTTGTAAAACACGGTGGAGGCAGTGTGATGGCATGGGCATGCATGGATTCCAATGGCACTGGGTCATTAAGGTTTATTCATGATGTGACAGAAGACAGAACCAGCCCGAATAATTCAGAAGTGAGTAGGGATATATTGTCTACTCAAATTCAGCCTAATTCAGCGAAGATGATTGGATGGCACTTAATTTTACAGAAGGGCAACGACCCAAAACATAGTGTGAAAGCAACCCAGAAGTTTTTTAAGACAAAGAATTGGGATATTCTGCAATAGCCGAGTCGACCACCTGATCTCAACCCGATCGAGCATGCCCTTCCTGAAGACAAAACTTAGACAGAAAGAACCACAAACCAACAATAACTGATGACTACTGCAGTGAAGGCCTGGCAAAGCATCACAAAGGAGGAAACCCAGCGTTTTGGGATGTCATGCGTTCCAGACTTCAAGCAGTCAATGCATTCCAAGGATTCTTGACAAAGTATTGAAAATGAACGTTTGAATCGTGTTCATTTGTCCAATTACATTTGAGCCCCTGAAAGAGGCGGATATGGAAATGGCTGCAATTTCTAAACGTTTCATACAATATTTTTGTTCAACCCTTAAATTAAAGCTGAAAGTCTGTACTTCAATTGCATCTCAGTTGTTTCATTTCAATTCCATTGTGGTAGCGTAAAGAGCCAAACATATAAAAATTGTTTTAGTGTCCAAATATCTCCGGACCTAACTGTAAGTATAACTTTCCAGCAGATATTGTAATTCGTTTTACTTATAATACAGAGCAGATGATCAACTATAAATTGCCAGTTCAATTGTGAAACTTTAACTTCCGGTTGTACCACCAGTGGTAGCACCATAGTAAACGCACCTAGAAGAGTGCGCAAGATATTTTGGAGCATCTTCATTGAAATTAATGACATCCGGCGCAATGTAACAAAGTGAAAAATTGCAATGTGAATGAGGCGTCAGGTACGCTGCATCTCAGCTCCTTCATATCAATGGGTTCCTCCACACAGGCCCTGCTCCAGGATGAAATGACTGAGGGGGCATTTTTTTATCAACGTTTTACAAACCCTGTGTGATTCCAGTCCATCAATTACCCGGAGGTTTGCAGCCTAACTTTGTATGCTAAAGAATAGGCTATATTGGTTTGCTATTACATAGAGAGTAAATTCTGGGAAGTACTGTATGTCTTGCCATACATCGCTAGCAATCTTTTCTGACTTTGATCAAAATAAACTACCATTATGAGAGATTTTAATGTACCTTAAAAATGGAACATATTTAAGCTTTGATTTTATCCATGACAACATCTATCTAAAATGAGTCTAACATGATGATGTAAGGTTGCAGACGGGTACTTTACTGTACTTCCACAGCTCCTCCACTCCCACCTTCCAGACATTTTTTAAAATATATACTTCCTTTGCTTTATTGCGACTTTTGAAATAAAAAGGCCAGTTATATATACGTCTGGAAGGCAGGAGTGGAGGAGCCATAGAGGTACAGTACCTGTCTGCAAGGGATGTTGTAAAGTAAAATGAACACACCCTCAACGGGGCAGGGATCATTTCATTGGTCAACACTACAGCTGGCATTCTATTGGTTGGGGAATTTTGATAGCATTGTAACACAAACAATGATCACAGAAAACATCTTTGAGGAGAAGATTTGCAAGCAGACTGTGTGCGAGGAGAAAGGCTGAAGTTGAGAGCAGGAAATCTATCCAAGCAAAAACATCTGAGTCCAAGCAGAAAGTTTGAGCACAAGCAGAGCAAATCCAAGCGCAAGCAGTGACTATTTGAGTGTGAGAGTAAGATTTTGAGAGAAATTATTGCATATTCTGAACATAATATCTGTGAGAAATTCTCTCAAATTGAAATATTGCGCTCTTGAATAAAGATAGGAATATAACATAGACATCCTCCTACCTTCATGTGGTACCTCTCCTGCAGACTCATCCTGACATGATCCTCCAGCATGAAAATGCCTCCCGCCATACTGCATGTTCTGTGTGTGATTTCCTGCAAGACAGAAATGTCAGTGTTCTGCCATGACCAGCTAGAGCCTGGATCTCAATCCCAATGAGCAAGTTTGATTTTGATCCCCCACTCTGTTCAAAGACACATTATTCCAGTTATGTTATTCAAGTCAGTGGAACTTGTTCAGTTCATGTCTTAGTTGTTGAACATTTCTCTGTTCGTACAAATATTTGCACACATTTTCAGTTTGCTGAAAATCAAATCAGTTGAAAGTGAGAGGACGTTTTTTTGCTGAGTTTATCTTCAACACTGTTGCCAGGTGTATGTGTGTACAAAATTCATCATAAAGGTGAGACGGATCCAGTAGGGAGCCGTGCATAGCTCTCTACATGAGCAGTGATGTCTGACTGATGCCTTTCTTTACAAACCCAGACAATAAGTAGTGTAATGGCAAGATCAGGTGGAGAAAGGGTGTGACTACTCTAGACCCATTATCAAATCAATAAACCTAGTTCACATAGCAACGGATCTGAGATCTATTTTCAGTGTAAAGGAGTCTGTTAAGCACTTATGTGTGCGCACAAAACCAAGGTCTGTATAGTTTGTTTGTATTTCAGGAAAATACCATTTTTACTCCATCCAGGTCTACACTCATTTCCGTCAGACTGGAGGATCATGTTCACTGGTATTATCAAATAGTTACTATCCCTCAGAGACGAGTGTATGCAACATGCTGTCCTTAATGTTCTTATTACTTTACTCTTCACCAGCACAATCTACCAAAAGCAAAGATAACAGTTTTGGACGATTTCTTGACCAGTAAACATAGGACATAAGGTAGATATGGCTATTTTACAGGATAGGTTTGACATGCATTCACGGTGCATCTCTTTTAGGTTACAGACCACCGCCCTCTAAAGGAGATCCAGGGGTATTGCATCCTCTTTAGCTTTTGCATACTGCGTTTTAACATTGCATTAACGTAATTTAAAAGTCGCTCATCTCTAAAGAGACTTACAGTAATGACGGCACACTTTAAAAATATATTTTGTTATACTGGCCACCCTTGAAAATCAAACCAACAACCCGTTATAAAAGGCGCCATGCTCTTGACAAATCAGCCACACGGGACCACCATTGTTATCCGCGCTACTGATCCTCTTCTTTCATACATTTCCATGTTTTCCTGTCCTCCTCCTAAATCCCTCACCCTCTTCTCCCTGCCTTCCTTTCCTCCCAATTCCTCTCCATCCTTCTCTCTTTTCATTCCATTCAAATTTCAACATGTTGAAAGTTGTTACCGGATGTTTTCCAAAGGCAGGTGTAATATTACACCGTGTTATTGACGACGAACAAACCTTGAGTGCTTGTTTGACATGGTTGTCACTGTCGGTCTAGAGAAAAAGATGGACTGGTCTACTTGATTACCCTCACACACAATGTGCTTCTTCTCTGTCAGGGGGAACGACGGCGTGTGTCTGTGAAGGAACCATTAGTCATACACTCTGATAAGATTGAGGCGAGCAAGGCAATCAGTCAGGCTGTGCGTGTTGACATTGGCTCATCCGACAATTGGTAATCATTGATGATGCTGGACCGTCTCACTTCAGCAGGTCAATTAGTATAACTGAACAATGTTTTTAGAGTTAGGCCATCTGGAATTTGTAAAGTTGTTACAGTGCTAGATATTCCAGGGACACATCATTTAAACTTTTCCCAATGTAAGGTTTCCAATGGGGTGCCAGCAGAACCGCCGTAGAAAGTTCTAGAGACAGCCTGATCTCTTAGAAATCCGTGAAACTGCCACGGAATAAGACCACCAGAATCCGTGACAGTTCCACGGAATTGGCGAAAATTCCGTGACCCTGCCACGGATTAAAATCCGTGGCAGGGTCACGGAAAG
>JACXGM010013080.1:5116-23481 GCA_016801145.1 Umbra pygmaea
TGCATATTTCTAAACGGTTCCATGACCATAGACGTAGTAAAACACGGTTCGCTTGTCATGATTGCGCTGATCTTGTTCGTCACGTTAGTTTCGATTCTGGGGACGAGGTGGCGGAGGGATACAACTTAGGTATTTTGAATTTGAACTGTAGTACCCATTTTTTAACGCTGGCTGTCCGTTTTACATATAGCACCTTTAAAGCTGCTGTTTCTAGCTTACATCATAAACCTTTAGCAATAAAAGTGTCGGTTGACAAATTAAATGACAAGTAAACAGACAAAGACAGATTTCCTCAGAAAAATCTAATGTACAGTATAGCACACCTATTGCCTTGTGATAACACTGTGACACTTTGAGTGTTGAGGGAATTTCGAATGGAGGAATAAGTGTTACTTATAACAAGTGCATCACAATGTTTGAACAATAAGACAGGCAGTGTTGGGAAAATTAACTTTCTACATTAACTAGTTCATATTTCAGTTCACAAATTTTAAAATGGCATAGTTCAGTTCATAGTTCATACTTCAAAGTTTTGAACTGAGATCACAGTTCCAAAAATGAACTAGTTTTCAGATCTTTTTTCCATATGTTGATGCGAGCTATTATTTTTTTAAATTATTGCCACAGCCCATATAGAGCCACAGACAGCAATTATTTTATCAGTTTTAACACTTATAACTATGCGTCAGATTAGCATTGAGGAGACACCATTTCCCCATTGTTGCTTTAACGCTTGTTGCTGTCCATTCAGTCCACACTAGTAGCAGCTACAGCTTTCACCCCTACAGTATATTCTTTAAAACATGTGGAAAAATGAGCTGCTTGAATGGTCTTTTTTAATGAGGAATTATTAAAAGAAAAACAGGACAGTAGTCCTTCAGGTGCAAATGTTTTACAAACTTAAATAATTTTCAAATTCAAATTCCATTTCAGTATATACTAAAAGGTAATACTGGAATCCTGGGAAAATATACCAAGCAGGTTCAACAAGCAAGTTACATAGTATTTATTTACTATACTTGAAAGGCTAGCCGGGTGCTTCAGTTCAATGTGCGGTTTCAGGTTTGTTGTGGATGTGACTGCAGTGCGGATTTTCTTTTTGAAGGCCGGTGGGCAAAGTTTGTACAGAAATGTAAGATTTTTCCCATCCTCACCGTCCTTGTCATAAAACTAATTTAAATTATCATTCAACGCCGATCCTTGCTGTTTGGTCGCCTACATGCTGATGTCGCATTCATGCTGTTTTGATGACACATTCTTTTGTTTTGATGACACATGCGGTGCGAGTTGCGACACTGGTGGCTGGTGTTGCCACTTGCCAGATGACAGCGAGAGGTGTTTCTTCCGCTACATATTAAGGTCTCTTTACTGTGTTTTTCCGGTGGGTTTCGCCTATAGAAATCTGGCACCCTATTGAACGGAGTTAAACTGAGTGAGCGTGCCATTCACAGACACCAGAATGAACAAGTTCACAGTAGCGTTCATCAGGCAGTAATACATTAGCCTACGTTCAGTTCACGTTCGCCCAAAATATGAACGAGTTCATGAACTATCGTTCAATGAATGCGTTCAGGCACAACACTGACGACAGGCTCGTGCTGGGACATATGGTTGCCTCCTTCAGTAGACACACATACACTGCACAGAGCAGTTGCCTTTTAAAGTAGGAAGTAGGAAAAATACGGTAGTAATTATTAATATTATGGGAATATATGAAAATTACAGACAAATACTGACATATTTAAAATTTTGTAGAGTTCCGTGTTTATGTCTGGAAATCTTCCCTGGGTCCTTAGTGTAAAATAGGGAGTAGACTACTGCAAGTCAACTGAAATTATACCTAGTCCGATAAGGCTTCAAAGGCTGTTTCACGGTTTTGTTGTAGCCCTGAGCTAGCACACCTGATTCAACCAGGTAAGGGCCCGATGATTAGTTGACAAGTTGATTCAGATGTGCTAGCTCTGGGATTCATCTAATACTATATATGGTATGGATGGGGATCTCTCAGGATAGGTTTGAGAACCCCTGCCCTACAACATGTGCTTTTTAATGCTTTTGGATAAATTAATTCACCAAATGGTGCATGTATTTCAGAGTGGTTTTGCAATCTAGTCATAACTGTGCTGCCTGCTACCAGGTGATTGACCTGTAGGAGATTATTGTGTAGTTCTTGTTTCTAGTTGTGCTCATTGAAAATACTCTCAAGAAACCCTCATAAAGTATTGCAGTGACTTGGTAAAACAGTACGATCTACCTTGTAGAGACTGTCTGTCTGGGCCTGGCTCCTCCCCCTCCACCTACCTTCTATTGAGCTGTTCCATCTGTTGAACAGAGCCAGACCTCCTCATGCCGTCCGGTGTGGCTGCTGAGGTGGGTCTCTGCCACGTGGTGGTTCTGTTGATGTGGTCCACATAGAAAACCCGGCCATGGCTGTCCACACGTGCCTCCCAATCTGCACAACCAGGTGAACAAACACACACACATCAGATAATTGCTTTAGTCTGTCTCAGTATGTAAGAAAACAAGTTAAAATTATGCTAATACTGATGGTGATCTGCTGGTTCATGGCTGATCTTTTCCCTAACAAAGAAGAACAACATTTACAAACAGCTTACTTGGTGGCAGAGGTTGGTCTAAAGTGGGGTAGTTAATGGGATCAGGCTTGAGGGCAGGAAGCTGGCTGACCACCGGGTGATTGGAAGGTAGGGGACAATCTCCTACAGGATGACAAGAAACACTCAGCAAACCCAATGTTCCCCTTACAGTACTACCTCTCATACAGTACTGCCTCGCATAGAGTACTACCTATGATAGAGTACTTCCTCTCTTACAGTACTACCTCTCATTCAGTACTTCCTCTCTTTCAGTACTACCTATTATACAGTACTACTTCTCATACAGTACTTCCTCTCTTACAGTATTACCTCTCATACAGTACTTCCTCTCATACAGTACTTCCTCTCATACAGTACTACCTCTCATACAGTACTTCCTCTCATACAGTACTTCCTCTCTTATAGTACTACCTCTCATACAGTACTTCCTCTCATACAGTACTTCCTCTCATACAGTACTACCTCTCATACAGTACTTCCTCTCATACAGTACTACCTCTCATACAGTACTTCCTCTCATACAGTACTTCCTCTCATACAGTACTTCCTCTCATACAGTACTTCCTCTCATACAGTACTACCTCTCATACCGTACTGTCTCTTATTTATTACCGTATTGGTCCGAATATAAGTCTGTTTTTTTTCCCTGTAAATACGTCTGAAAAAGTGGCCTTGTCTTATATACAGGGTCTATACTTTTAAATGGCAGTACACATCCACAAAGACAGATGGCTTTGTTGGAACAAGTGTACGCTTCCTAGTCTCGCAAGCCGACTTCTTCCACAATCTTTGAACGACTGCAGTATAGATTTGTGTTGTTACCCAAGGTCTGGCCGCGCGATATTCCCTTCCTGGCTGAAGCACACCATCAATCACAACTAGCTTAGAGTGCAGCAGTTTAAAAGATGGAGAGACACAATGATCATCTCGAGCAAACTGACTCAAAAGTAGGTCAAGTTAACCAATTTCAAGATCATTGTGATAAATGACTATAGCCGCTTTCCGACCGCAGGGATTTTTTGCAGTTCCTAGAACATAACGTTCCTATAACCCTTTTTTTCTCGTGTTCCGACAGAAGAAATTTTGGGATTATTTAGTCCCTCGCACCGTAGTTACTATAACTCTTTCAGCTCCTACTCCAGAGCAGGGTCTTTCCCTTTTCCCTTATCCTAGGTCTACGTTGATTGGTAAAAGTTGATCGTAATCTGAAAAAACAAACAGCAAGCCGCTGAAGGAACCCAGCACTACTTGAGCTGAAAACAACCAGAAAATCTGTATGCATAAGATGATTTACACACTTATCTCCAATCATACACCCTGTGTTACAAACATTCAACTGTGAAATGTTGTTGTATGTGTCGCTATGCTAAAGTCTAGTGACGATGCTATAAAAGACTGTCGCGGTGCTTGCGTCGCTCCCTTATCCCTCCTACCAGTTCCTATGGCCATTGGCCACTTTACCAGTGTGAATGCAAATATAAAAACCGGTTTTGGGGGAGAGTAGTTAGTAGAACTGTTTAGAAGTGGACTGTTCTTATAACTACGTTCCTGTAACTACTTGGTCGGAAAGCGGCTTATGACAGTTTTTTTTTCTATAAAATAGATCCCATTGGTAGTAGAAATATGTAATGAATTCACAAATGTTTTTTAAAGCATAACTCTCTCCAAAATGCAAATGCAAAATGCTTTGTTTGATTGTACTCAAGTCGTTTAAAAGCATAATCAGGACGAAAACGCGACTTTTAAGATTTTCCTTATTTTTGGTTTCGGTCAAATCGCCATTTGAACGGGAGTGATAGGGGCACTAATATGATAGCATCAAAATCGCTATTTTTAAAACACTAAGAAGGCTCGACACAACATGAAACTTTGCTCGAAGTATTACCAGGGTCTGTACACATGAACTTGAGCATTGAGAACATTGTTTGTGTACAGAGAGTTTACTAAAAATATTTTTTTTTATTTTTATTTTTTTTACAACCCACCTTAGCAGTTTGTGTTTCATTAGTGATAGACAATAAAGTTTTTCTAATTCTAACTCTAATTCTGCAGGCTCCCATTTTGCCAGTCAAAAAGATTCACTCCCGTTCAAAAGGCGATTTGACCGAAACCAAAAATAAGGAAAATATTTTCCGTTTCCGTCCTAATTATGCTTTTAAATGAATGTTTCACTTGAGTACATTCAAAAAAATACCTTAGGTTGCTTTTTGGCAAGAGTTACGCTTTAGATGTGAAAATGTTCTTTAAAATATATTGATAACTATATTTTATTTAAAATGTTAAAACAACATTATCATTATTTTCAAATAAAATTACTTTATTTATTAAAGCACAATTTGGTCTTTAAAACATACTGGTATTTTTCCAAAAATGAGTGATGAAAAGGGGGGGGTCATCTTATAATCAGGGTCATCTTATATTCTAATCAATATGGTATTACCTCTCATACAGTACAGTGCTGTTAAATATGTGCTGTTTATGATGTATAATTAAATCAAATTTCATAGTAAATTTGTATTCTCTCATACTGTAATGATCTGATGGGACTCGCCACAGGATGGCTTAGCCCCATCTTGTGGCCAGACTTGGACATATCAACATATTCCATTATTCACTTGATTGTCATGTCTTGTCTATGTGATTGCACTCAATTATCATCCAGCTGATCCTTGTCTTCAATTTACGTGTGTGTATAAGTGTTCCCTCTGATCCCCATTGTCTTTGTGTGTCAATGTGAATCTGTTTCCTTTCGCTGTGTAGGAGGAGGTTGTACAGCTGAGAGTTCTCCCAAGTAAGCATGCATTAGTGCCTTCACCACATTATGTGTCGTAGCACATTTGCTTGCGTGAGTTATTTATATATTACAGTCAGGCGTACGCTAAGTACCTAGTACCTGCGTCCTGTGCGGCGTTACAGCACAGTAGTGTAGATATTATCGTTGTGCATCTGATGTATAATTATGTATACTCATGGCTTGAATACTCCATCCTATATTAAAATTTATGGCAACATCTCCTGCATTCCCCCTCCAATCTTCCAACACTACCACACCGTGACAGATTGACACACCACCAAAGGAGGTCGCAGGAGTTTTCCGGCTGTCTATGCCATCTATGTCAGCCCGGAGAAAACCTCGGAGAGGATTCCCCTTGCTCTCTCTTAATGTTTTTTGGCGGTTCATTTCTGTCACGTTTGGCGTGTGAAGGGAATGGAGAGAGAGAGACCACAGGCCAAGGTGTCTTACAGACTTCCAGGTAATATTCTGTATTATCCATTGGGTGTGTGGTGAGAAGCCAGGAAGCAGCACTAAAGTCAGTTGTGAGAAGAGTGTCGTTTTGTTCGAGCATATTGCGTACGCTCTATATATATATTTTCCGTGTTCAACGCCACGCTAAGAACGTGTGAAAATATATATATATATTACCGTGGTGCTGCTCACATCTTGTGTCACCTGCAACTACTCTTTAAATTCTTGTTCCCTGGATAATACACAAATAAACCTGCAAGTCTGTAAGACACCTCGTCCTGTGGTCTCTCTCTCTCCATTCCCTTCACATGCCAATCATGACACATACAGTAAATAAATAGGAAATGTCTTTAATGTAAAGTTTAGAATGAATTTGATCTAACAGTTTACAATTTAGTCCATTGTGTGTTTTGTTTCTCTTGGAACTAATGTTATCTGTTGTGGTTTCCATTGCTGCGGAATTTGTTATTAGACAAAAGAAAATCTAACATGAGCACATGTTAAGGCACTCTGCTAATTAAGTTGGAGTTACACTGTTATCGAACGCCAAGGCATTAGTTAAGGGTTTTCAAAGGATTTAAGAAACTCTTTTAAGGACAAGCAGCCAGTGAGGTGTTTTATCTTACATATGAAGCTCTATTTATATTTGCGCTAAGCGCAATTTGTATCCTTTATTTTCTCAGCATATGACTCTGAGCTGTTGGAAAAACGTTTCGAAGACCCATTCATAATTGTGAAGTCCTTCAGAGACAAGCTGCACAAATGGCCAAAAATAAGCTCTAAGAATGGTCGTAAGCTAAGAGACTGTGCAGACTTTTTCAAGAGCTGCAAAGCTGTAATGCCCCACATTAAGTCACTGTATGTCCTTAATGACTGCAATGGGAGTATAGAATAAACTTTGCTGAAGTTGCCGGATTGGTATGTATCAAGTTGGAACCGCAAGGCAATGGAAGCTAGACAAGTAACTTCTGAGTACCCTCCATTCAAAATGCTCGTAGAATTTTAACGAAGGAAGTCGGGCTTGCTTGTGATACTATTTCCTCAATACAAGCTCTTAAGAGTATAGAAAGCGAGAAACCAAAGCAACTGCAAAATCAAACCATTCAAGCAAAGACACTGTCCACAAACACAACACAGAGCAACCTTTCATCCTGCATCCTCTGCAAAAGAACAGGATACGTCCTCACTAAGTGCAGGAAGTTCATTGAAAAGATGGTTCAAGATCGTGTTAAGTTTGTGCAAGCAAAAACACTTTGCTTTGGTCATCACTCAAAAATGTGTGCTAACAAAGGCTCATTTAAAATATGTCAGAAGAGACATCTGACATGTTTGCACGATAATAAATTCAAGCAAAATCAAAGGTCAACACCCCCTAAGGGAGACGATGGAACAGATACCAAAGAAATAACTGCAACAGCAACTACCAACAGAGATGTACAAGAAGGCCTAAACACACAAACGTCCTCAATCATACCAGTCTGTGTTTTGTCCACAAAACATCCGGATCAAGAAGTCTAGTCTACACACTCTTAGAAACACAGAGCAATACAACCTTCATCCTAGACGAAGTGGCTCGAGAGCTCACAAAGAGAATGTCCGTTTTTGTCTGGCCACAATGTCTTCAAGGTCAACGGTCATACCATGCCAGAAACTGACAAGTCTACAAGTGAGAGGATACAACTTAGTGAAAAGGATCCAGCTGCCACCACTTTTCACACAAGAGTTTATTCCTGCCGACAGATTGCACATTCCAACCACTGAAACAGCTCTAAAAACGCCTCATCTGAAGCAATTGGCAGACATAATCCCTCCATCCCTGGACTGTGAATTAGTTCTGCTGATAGGCTATGATTGTCATCAAGCCCTCCTTTCAAGAGAGGTCTTATGTGGTGATGAAAATCTTCCATATGCACAGGGAACTGACCTCGGCTGGAGCATTGTCGGCTGCTTGAATCCAGCAAGTTACTACGGCGATGCAATAGGAACCAGTCGCAGAAACATTCCACTCCATGGAGTTTACCACCCCCACAAACCAGGGAAGATCTATGTGGTTTTCGACTGTTCTGCATGCTACCAAGAAACGTCCCTTAATGATCATCTCTGACCGGGCCAGACTTGACTAACACATTAGTTGGAGTGTTATGTCTCCAACATAAGGGGTCCAGTCGCCATAATGTGTGACATTGATAAGATGTTCCACTAGTTTCATGTTGTAAAAAAACTTCAAGACTACCTAAGGTTTCTCTGGTGGAACAAAGGTGATCTGGACTCCAACCTGTCGGCGTACAGAATGAGAGTGCACCTGTTTGGAGCAGGTTCATCCCCTGGCTGCTGCAACTTTGGACTTAAGCATTTGGCATTGCAGGGTCATGAAAGATTTAACGAAGAGTCCATCAAGTTCATTCAGAGAATCTTTTACGTCGACAATCACCTAATAAGTGTATGGTCATCTGCCAAAGCCATACACTTGGTGGAAGAATCAAGGGCCTTGTGCAGAACAAGAAACATCTGGCTACACAAGTTTGTGTCAAAAGACCAGGAAGTTATTGCTACAATACCCTGTAGAACATGCCCAAGCCAAATATCAAGACATGGCCCTAGGAGATCTTCACATCAAGCAAGCACTTGTAGTTCAGTGGGATGTCAAAGCTGATGAATTCCAATTCAGGGTCGTAGTTAATGAAAATCCACTGACAAGGAAAGGGGTTCTCTCTACTGTCGCCTCAGTCTATGATCGGCTAAGGTTCGTGGCTCCTTTCATACTAGTTGGCAAACAAATCCTTCAGACATTATACAGAGACAAAGTAGGCTGGGTCGAAGATCTTCCAGAGCACATTTTGCCACAATGGGATTCATGGCTCAAGGATGCCCTAAAGGTTCTAAGAAGCTACCTTCCATCAAGCTTTGGCAAGGTTAGGCAATATGAGCTTCACAACTTTGCAAATTTAAGTCTCAATGGATATTGTGCATGTTCATATCTTCAAGCTAATAGTGAAACAGGACAGATTAGTTGCTCACTTGTCATGAGGAAGGCAAGAGTAGCCCCTACTAAACAAACAACTCTCCAAAGACTTGAATTGTCGTCAGCTGTGACTTCAGTCTGAAATGGTGACTTGGTTAAAAGGGAGCTTGAGATTGAAAACCTGTCCGAGTGTTGCTGGAGAGATTCAAAGTTGGTCCTCGGCTATGTGAACAACGACGCCAAGAGGTTTCACAACTTTGTAGTAAACCGGATCCAATGCATAAAATCAAGCACAAATCCTGAACAATGTTGACATGTTAGTTCTAAAAATAACACAGCCGACTGCGCCTCAAGAGGACTGAGCGCAGTTCAGCTGAAAGAGTCTAACTGGCTGAAAGGACCCAACTTTCTTTGGCTGCTGAGTCTTCCAACTGAAGAGCAAATGGTGGGAGAAGTAGAAGCGACCAACCCTGAGCTTCGCAAAACCTACGTCCACACAGTCAGGACAAAATAAGTAAATTCAATGGTAAACCACTTCGTTAAGTTTTCTGACTGGTCCAGAACAGTAAGAGCCGGCGCCAGGCTCCAGAGATTTGTCAGAGAATTCAAGGGACTTCAATCAAGAACGAACAAAGCAACCAGTCTTGAAGAAAGAAGAGAAGCTGAAATCTTCATTATCAAGCTATGGCAAGAAGAAGCCTTCGCTGAAGACATTCACAAAATCAAATCTCAGAAAGTTGCACCAGTTAAATGCCTTCTTGGATAAGGAAGACGTCCTTAGGGTGGGAGGACGGTTATCCCAATCAGCCTTGCATCATGATGTAAAACATCCTGCAATTCTTTAGAATATATATCACGTGTCAGCCCTGCTCATCAAACATCATCATGAGCATGTTTATCACCAAGGACGAGGCATGACTATGAACGAGTTGAGTGCGAACAAAATATGGATCTTGGGATGTGTAATTGACGTCTCCTCACACAATTACAAGTGCGTACAATGTAGGAGATACAGAAGAACTACAGAAGTCAACAAATGGCAGATCTGCCAGAAGAGAGAATAGAGAAATCCCCTCCCTTTACTTACTGGGGTCTTGACTGCTTCGGCCCCTTCATCGTAAAGGAAGAAAGGAACTAAAACGATATGGATTGTTGTTTACCTCCTTCTTATGTTCTAGAGCAGTGCATATTGAGACGCTGGACAACTTGACAACAGATGCCTTCATTTGTAGCTATCAGAGGTCCCGTACATCAACTGAAATGCCATCAGGGAACACATTTTTTAGGTGCTAAGAGAGTGCTTTCTGAGTTGCTAAAGGGAATGGATCAAGAGCGTCAACGAGTAATTGGTTGCCAACTTGTAATGAATGTCCCTTCAGCAAGTCATATAGGTGGAGAACATCACGAAAAACAATTAGATGATATTGTGATTCTACAAGATGACAGCTCACCAAGAAACGAGTGGAAGCTTACCAGGTTTGTAGCAGCTGAGCCTATTGCAGACGGCATGGTGCAAAAGCTGAAGGTACTAATCTGGATAAGGCACTACACTGGATAAGGGAAAACCACACACTAGATCAGTTTACCTTGAAAGGCCTATCCACAAGGTAGTTACTAGAGTCACATACGTACATAAGGTCACATTTTTCAGGCTAAAACGTTTTTGATTCTTTTCATCATTTTTGGGGAAAAAAATCACACATTTTATTTTAATGAGTGATTTGGTGGGAGTGTAAGTGCTGTTAAATATGTGCTGTTTATGACGTATAATGAATGCAAATGTCATCGTAAATTTATAGTTTATATTCATAGTCTCATACAGTAAATAAATAGGAAATGTTAAAGCACCCCCAAGAATAAGCCTAGCACCCCGTTTAGCCCCCCCATGAAATTATTCCATATTTTCATATTAAACGAATCATTATTTTACCTGGATAATGTACTTTAGCTTTACTAAATGGCTAATCCATGTACGTTGTTAACTAACCCTGCCTGCCATCCCGGCAACTGGATGTAATAAAACTGAAGCGCAGTCACTGAAACTCACAGTAGGCTACCTATCCAATATTTGAGGATCTATTCTGCACCACAAAATATGTCGACATGCTACAGTCTCCTAATATCCAGATAGCATAAAGAGAGGCAGAGGCAAAGTTTTTATAAGAATAAAATTATGTTCCTTTAAATATACTCCACAATATGTTTTGCATGCCTGGCATATTATTTAAATGGTCATTCACATTGAAAACTCATAAATAGGGAAGTTCAATTGCTTTTTTTCCATAAAATGTTGTGTAACAGAAGTCAACTGCATGGTTTCCAAATGTTTCTCTGCCAACAAGGAGGAAATGCCAGCTCATGCTTCTTCATGATCTCCGTCTGGTCTGCGAGGTGGCGTTCAAATTGTTGAAGTAATAATGCAGACTTCTTATTTCAACTTCACAATTTGCTCTATGAATACATTCTCAATCAGCGGAGGATGTCAGATTAAGAATACATTATTGATAGAGCCATGATATGCTGCTATGAATTTAGAGTCTGCATTGACATCCTAGATCAGGGGTGTCAAACCGGTTCCACATAGGGCCTTGTGTATGCAGGTTTTTGCTTTTACCTTGTACCTGACTGATTGATTAGGTCACTAATTGGTTAGGATCTCCCCTCACCTGGCAGTCTAGATCTTAATTGGGCTCTGATTGAAAGGAAAGACCAAAAACCAGCATACACTCGGCCCTCCGTGGAACCGGTTTGACACCTGTGTTAGATGATCATCGTAGATTTGCTCTCTCCCCACTACCAATTAACACCAAAATGACCAGGTAAAGGGAGTTCACACCTAAAACAGGCAGCAATTAATTGAAAACAAAGAGTAAAAAATTATTCCTTATGGTCAATGGTTATTTATGAACTCCCTTTACCTGGTCATAGGTTACAATTAAGAACTTGCCGAAACAGATTAACCCAGCCTTGTATATTTACTTTGGACTTTTTACAATGCTAAACATTTGACACAAAATTTGTTAGAGCAATATTAACACATTAATTGTGCTGTCCCTCATTCATAGTTTTAAGAGTATGGTGATTTGTCTATGTCTCATTGGGAATTAGACATAGAACTTTGAGATTGTGAAATGTTGTTTGGTTTTCTCCTATGGACATTTGTGTCATTGAGATTTAAGAAAGCTGTGCAGGTCGCCTGAGCATGCATGAACACAATTTATGTCAGCACCTCCATGCATTGAGCTAGCTCCCCCTTAGCACCTCCAGTGAAAAATATCTGGCGCTTCCGCTGACTACCTCTCATACAGTAATACTTCTCATACAGTACTACTTCTTATACAGTACTACCGTTCATACAGTTCTACCACTCATACATTACTACCTTTCATAAAGTACCTCCTCCCATACAGTACTCCCTCTCATACAGTACTTCTTCTCATACAGTACTACCTCTCATAGTGTACTACAACTTATACAGTACTACCGCTCATACATTACTACCTTTCGTAGAGTACCCCCTCTCATACAGTACTACTTCTCATACAGTACTACTTCTTATACAGTACTACCTCTCATACAGTTCTACCTCTCATACATTACTACCTTTCATAGATTACCTCCTCACATACATTATTCCCTCATACAGTACTTCTTCTCATACAGTACTACCTCTCATACAGTACTACCTCTCATACATTACTACCATTTGTAAAATATGTCCTTTCATACAGTACTACTGTATATGTAATTGAGTACTAAATCCCATAGAGTACTAGCTCTCATACAGTACTACCTCTCATACAGTACTACCGCTCGTACAGTACTACCTCTCATACATTACAACCTTTCGTAGAGTACCTCCTCTCATACAGTACTACCTTTCATACAGTACTACCTCTCATACATTACTAACATTTGTAGAGTATGTCCTCTCATTCAGTACTATATCTCATAGAGTACTACCTCTCATACAATACTACCTCTCATACAGTACTACTTCTCCACATTCAGTACTCAGTGTGTAACTCACGTTCTATCCTTCCATTGGGCCCAGTCACAGGTGACTCTCCATTTTCCATGAAGCTTTGGGGGCTCTGGACCTGGGTGGCTGGGGCCTCCTGCCACTGGTGCATCCCGTCTGCTAGCTCCCTGCACACCGCTCCATTCACCTCCATGTCCTCGTCCTCCTGGGAGGAGAAAGCACTGCTCCCCAAAGACATACTGGCGTCAGCCATCAGAGGAGCACGCGCTCGGCTCTCATAGCAGGAGTTACTGCAGCACGGCTCCATGTCATCCTCGTCTGACACTCTCTGGTGACCCCTCACTTGACCCTGGGGGTGGCGACCCTCGCTGTCCAGTAGCAGGGCAAGGTCGGACAGGCGCTCGACAGAGAGACTACGGGGCAGGGTCCTCCTAGGGCCCGGGGTCAGGGGCTCCACCTTCTCATCGTCTTCTGAGCCCTCCTGGTACACAGGGCTTAGCTGGTCGGGGCCTGGCTCCGGCCGGGACTCCCCCTCTCCCGCCAGCTCCTCCCTGGTACCCGGCTGGGCAGATGGGAGACTATGGAGGAGGTGGTGAATGCGAATGTAGTGGGAGCGTGGGGTTTCGGGTTCCCCGCAGGCCGAGGCGATGACATTCTCCAGCTCAGACACAGGGAGGGAGCAGGGCCGGTTCTTCCTCCTTGGCGTGGTCCTAATTCGTAGGGAGCAGCCCCCCTCGTCCCTCTCTTCCACCTGCTGCTCAGCTGGTTCAGATACAAAATCTCCTGAAGCTCCACTCTCCAGGTCCTCCGCTACCGCAGCACTGACCGTACCCCCTGCTGGGACCACCCTGTCAGGCTCCTGGCCAACGGCCCTCTGCTTCTCTGGGCGAGCCGCCTGGGGGCTGGAGGGAGGTTCCTCACTGTTCATCTCTATTGTGGGGAGCTTCACCTCCGCAACAGTGGCCCCCTCAAACTGCTGAGCCCCGTCGACCTCTGGGTCTGTTTTCAGGGCCTCTTCTCTGGGACAGCTGAGCTCTGAGCCTCCACATCCATCTCCCTCCGTGGGTAACAGTGCTGGATCCACCTTCGCTGGACTGGCCATAACTGTATCGCTGCCTGCTGGAAGTTCTGGAGCTCCAGTATCTTCCTCCTCATCCATGGGGAGTTCGGGAGCCCCTGGACCGAGGCTCATGGTGTCTTCAGCCTGGCCCTGGGCTGGGGATGAATGTCCCTCCCCCTGGTTATCCTGCACAGCGGCACATTCAGGCTCCGTGTTGAGAGACGTGTCTTCATCGTCTGCAGGGGGGAACCAAGCTCATTATCGCCCAGCCAGATGCCAAGTTACAAAATATCGACATTAACTTACATATTCATCTGTTAGACTGCTCTGTTATTTTTATGATATGTCACTGAATGTAAAATGCTGTATACATTAAATATGACAATATTTATAAATATTAAATGTGTACGTGTGAATGTTAATATTTAAAGAAATACATAGAATATATATGTACACTATGGTCAAACGTTTTAGATCACCAAGGGATTTTCACCAAGGTGGCATTCATTTGATCAGTAATTATAGTCAAAACAAGATTAATTATGGCTGAGCTAAAGGTTTCTTCATTAGGACACTAAATGAATGGATGTTAAAAATTTGGCTTTGCATTTGCATGCGAAGAATTCATTATAAATCAGTAATTTACAACTTTAATGAACATATGCAATATTGGTAATGTGAACGTGCATTCTTGTATTATCTTCCTTAGTACTGAGAAACCCACAGATTGGACCATAATGAGAGAGCTCATCAAACAAACTGTGCCTTGGTTCAACTAGCATGGGTTTCTATTCAAATCCTTAAAGCATCTAATTGGACTTACAGAGGAAAGGAGATTGCTGGCCTGTGTTCTTTGGGCCTATTACATTAGTTCTATTACACCAGACAAGTGTGATCAAGCATGGCAAATGTGTTTGAAAAAGGAACTAGTGTAAGCCAGCTCTGGATGTAAGAGGATGTTTGAGAGAAAAAGGAACCTGGATGAATGGAGGAAGTGATCTCAAATCTGAACTGCAGCTGCCCACTGACATGTTCCGTTGGCAGCCTTCTGCCCAGAGCGTAGCTCACCACACGGTCCCTGTGAGATAGGGACAGAGGAGAGGGTTAAAAGAGTGGAAGAAAAGAGTTGAAAAGTAAGATGTGTTACTTTATTACTCTTACTTTCTCTAGAGGGTTCTTGTAAATACTCCCCCATTAATCTATTCATTCATGTTGATTATCCGGCTAAATATGTTGAGTTCTATGCACTCCCTACCCAATAGCATGCTTCTCCAATAGCCTCTGCACTGGTGTAGAGAGCTTGCCCAGGAAACGTTTGATTATAGGACGACTCTTGGCAAACTTGTCTTTCACTTCGATCTCCAGAACGTCCGTGGGCAGAGACACAAAGTTAAACCGCTGAGGACACAGAGAATGATTTTGCATCCAATTAGTGTTGGATATGAAGAGTTGTGTGAGGAGATCCAAAGAGCTAATTGTAACTTGGATCTATTGGTAGTGCTGAAAACCAAATGTGGTTCTATCCATGGTTCTGATCTCAATGCTTTCAACAATATTGGAAGGAAGTACCTATTATGTAACAATGCATCCCTACACTTGCATAATATTACAAAAACACAAATACCAAAATGTCCATTAAAGAAAAAAGGAAACTTAATTATTTATTCCCCTGTGATATCTGTGACTGAGCTAAGCTGTGGCATCCCGCCATGTGAGATTATATTTCAATATTAACTGACCTCTATGGTTGTAGCCTACTGGCTGCACTGTAGTTTTCTTTGCATGTAGCTACTAGAATGAAGTCTGTGGCTGTAACCTATTGTAATATAGAGTAGTGTTCTAATACTGTAACCTATTGTAATATAGAGTAGTGTTCTAATACTGTAACCTATTGTAATATAGAGTAGTGTTCTAATACTGTAACCTATTGTAATATAGAGTAGTGTTCTATTACTGTAACCTATTGTAATATAGAGTAGTGTTCTATGACTGTAACCTGTTGTAATATAGAGTAGTGTTCTATGACTGTAACCTATTGTAATTTAGAGTAGTGTTCTATGACTGTAACCTATTGTAATTTAGAGTAGTGTTCTATGACTGTAACCTATTGTAATATAGAGTAGTCTTCTATGACTGTAACCTACTGGACTGTACAGTAATGCTCTTGTAATAACCAGAAGATCATTATCTATCATTGTCTATGTATTACAGTATAAAGTTCCCTGAGTATGTGCAGTTGTCTACTGCATCAACATCATAACAACAGATGCCAAACTCTGTGAATGTCTGTAGGACAATGGACCTGTGTTAGTTACTATAGGACTGATTATCATTCACTTGTCCTGTAGGACACAGGATGTCATTAAATGGCTGGGTGGGTTTGGGATAACTGGTAAAAACTGTGTCATAAGTAGATCATTTATACAGTATTTTACCTCTGACACTGTATGTTAGCATTATATTCTACTGATAATACAATGCAATAGTCTCAACAGTAGAGAGGTCTGTCTCAGTAGCTTCATGTGCTGGCTGACATAAACGGACAACCATTTTAGCTGATTCTGTTGGGTTTGTGGAATGCATGGTACTAATGTTTCAACCCCAGTTTGGATGGACCACATCACAAGCAGTAAAGAGGCAATAATAGCCGATCGATAATATGAAAGTACCACAGTTACAGTATGACCTGTAGTACATTAACCTTTGGAAACAAGGGTGGCCTCGTGCAGCTTCATCACAAACAACACCCGGGACAAAAAACTCAGCTTCTCAACACAATTATGCAAGAAGAAAGAATGGCATGACAAATAAATATTCAGTTTAAATGGCAGCGTGTTCACAGTCATGCCATCTGAGAAAGTGGCCCTACAGGAGCCCATTGGCAAAAGGTCCTAAAGGCATCGTTGTCCCTATAAACTTCACATGTTTTATAATATAGAAGTACGCTACAACGCTAGTAATGCACCGTTTGAGAACCAGGCATTAATTTTAGAGAAGTGCTTCAGAATAAAACATGACTACTGCCTGACTGCATCCTAGCAAAGTGTGAGGATGATCTGAATAACAAATATGGCAGTAGTTTAAAGGGGAGTAGGGTGTATTTACCATTGTCATCATCCTAAAAGCCCTGGGTCCTTTTAAGGTACAAGAGGAAGAATCAAAGCAGGAGGGAAGCATCAACCCTCCTAGCTCTCTGACCTCCAGCACCAAAGTCTGTTACACCTCAAATGGAGCCTGAATCAACGCATGTTACTACATCCTACCCTCTCTATAATAAAAGGTCCCCTACAACAGAACTGTACAGGTCAAAGTTACACCACGCAGGTAAACCAGTAGCCAAATTAGCTAATAAACCTGAATTAGCTGATTAAAGGTAGGGAGATCATGCAGGCAGGACCATAAAGGTGAATTATCACAAGGAAACTGTGAATCGTGGTGTAAAACTGAGTCGTGGTGTAAAACTGAGTCGTGGTGTATAACTGAGTCGTGGTGTATAACTGAGTCGTGGTGTATAACTTAGTCGTGGTGTAATACTGAGTCGTGGTGTAAAAGTGAGTCATGGTGTAAAAGTGAGTCGTGGTGTAAAACTGAGTCGTGGTGTAAAACTGAGTCGTTGTGTATAACTGAGTCATTGTGTATAACTGTGTCATTGTGTATAACTGTGTCATTGTGTATAACTGTGTCATGGTGTATAACTGTGTCATTGTGTATAACTGTGTCATGGTGTATAACTGTGTCATGGTGTATAACTGTGTCATGGTGTATAACTGAGTCATGGTGTATAACTGTGTCATGGTGTATAACTGTGTCATGGTGTATAACTGAGTCATGGTGTATAACTGTGTCATGGTGTATAACTGTGTCATGGTCAGTGTTGGGGTAGTTACTCAAAAAAAGTAATTAGTTACTAGTTACTAGTTACTTCTGAAAATTGTAATGAGATTACTTTACTAGTTACTGCATTTGAAAAGTAACTTCACTACTTATTACTTTACTTTCCTGTTTCTTGATTTACCACGTACATGGACAAACAGCATAGCCCTATCATCAATTAACCTGTCAGCATTGTGTTTATTGTATAATGTATACAAAATGGCATGTAAATCCATATGAAAGAACAATATCTCTGTCTGCACAAAGAAATATCTCTCACTGTAAAATCCACTAACAACAGGATAAAAGAGGCTATGGTGGGTCCATTTTAAAATGGGGTCAACGTAAAGTTTCAAAACATAGGCTTTGGGAAACATGACAACAAAACCAGCTTTTTATTAGATTCATGGCAAAAAAAGTGGTCAATTAAAAATATAAAAATAAAGGTCACTTTATCCAATAGAATTAAATCAGAATTACAGTTAAGCCAAAAACAGGAAACAGAAAATGCACGTCATCCTAGAGGCTTCCAGATGTGCTAACATAGTGTACAAAGTCACAAACTCTTGAACCTATTAACCCATTCACTCCTAAAACGCCTGCTAAAAACACCTATAAAAAAGCTA
>JACXGM010013081.1:0-13620 GCA_016801145.1 Umbra pygmaea
CCCCCCCCCCCCCCCACACACACACACACACACTATTGTCCTTGCTTTGGCCATTGAACTGTAGTTGCATGCATCAGTAAAATGAACACATACTCACATGACTACTCTGGCATTTAGTGTGTTAGTCAAATGCACACACAGTCACTGATATTGTTTCCTTGTCAGGTTTTAATGAAGTCGTTAGCATAAATGCATACATTATCCTCCCGCCCAAGGTGGACTGGATAAAAGACAGGACAGTGTCACATGCTGTCCAGTATGTACACAGGTAACTGAGGGAGACAGGGAGAGAGGTCAGTCCAGGAGTTATGCTGTGACTGGTGATTCCTGTGAAGAATTCACTGTGAATAGGTCATTTCTGCAAAGTCTTAGCTGTGACTACAGTATGTGATTCCTGTGAAGAATAAGCTGTGACTAGGTGATTCATGTGAAGTCCTAGATGTGACCAGGTGATTCACGTGAAGCCCTGCAGTAGATGTGACCAGGTGATTCATGTGAAGTCCTAGATGCGACCAGGTGATTCTTGTGAAGTCCTACAGTAGATGTGACCAGGTGATTCATGTGAAGTATTAGATGTGACCAGGTGATTCATCTGAAGTCCTACAGTAGATGTGACCAGGTGATTCATGTGAAGTCATAGATGTGACCAGGTGATTCATGTGAAGTCCCAGATGTGACCAGGTGATTCCTGTGAAGTATTAGTAGTGACCAGGTGATTCCTGTGAAGTATTAGTTGTGACTATAGGTGATTCCTGGGAAGTAATGGTAGTGACCAGGTGATTCCTGTGAAGTATTAGTAGTGACCAGGTGATCCCTGTGAAGTATTAGTTGTGACTATAAGTGATTCCTGTGAAGTATTAGTTGTGACTATATGTGATTCCTTTGAAGTATTAGTTGTGACTATTGGTGATTCCTGTGAAGTATTAGTTGTGACTATTCGTGATTCCTGTGAAGTATTAGTTGTGACTAGGTGATTCCTGTCAAACATTAACCATGAATTGGTGGTACACCTGAAGTATTACCTATGACTAGGTGATTTCTGTGATATATTTTCAATTTTATTTAATTATAGTTTACTTTTATTTAATCAGGGAGACAAATTGAGACCTAGGTCTCATTCACAAGTGTGTCTTTGGAACACAAACATAAAATAATGCCATACAAACTTACAAAATACATACATATACTATTAAAACAACCAAAATTATCACTCTAAACATTCTGAGCCAATACAATAAATTAACCTATGTGCACTAAAGCATCTAAACGAAGTTCTGACTACATGCCATTCCACACGAGGTGCTAAATGTGAAAATGCAGATCTACCAAGCTCAGTGTTTACCAACAGATTCAGTTCAGTTACCAACACTGTGATCTTGTGTTATAATCATAAAGTCTACGTTTCAACAGGAATGGCAAGTAAGTTGGAATTCTGTGGAGAAGAGCTTTATAAACAGAGAGAAGTGCAGTAGTCTACGGGTCTTTAAAGAGGTAACATTCTGTTCAAGGATGCAGTGATGAGTATACAATATGTCAAATGTGATAAAACAAATGGCACAATGATAAGCAAGGATTATCAGAGTCATAATCAGTTGCACTTTAGTATCGCAGGTGTCTCCCACCCTGGTCCTGAAGAGCTACCACACTGTAGGTTTTCACTCCAACCACACATAATGTAGCCGCTGCTAGTGTGGGTGGAGCCCCGGTGGTCTCTTTTGCTGCTGGCAGAGCTCTGGTGGTTCTGACAGGGGCCAGGTCCCCTGTGAGGTGTGAGGGGGTCGGAGCCCCACCCTCGGTGTCAGGGGTTAGATCCCCTGGCTACGGCGTTGGGGGAGGAGCCCAAGACTCAACCACAAGTTGTGCTGTGTCTAGCACGGGTGAGATGAGATGTGCAGGCATCACTAGACAAATAGGGGACAGAGCCCCATCCCCTGGCACAGGCTCTGGAGCGGGTAGGACCTCCTTAGTAGGCATGGGGAGCAGCCCCTCCAGAACTCTCACAGATGGAGCCACTGTCACTGACATGGAGGGAAATGCTGCAGGCACAGGCCTGGAGGACAGAGCTGTTGGGACGGGAGTGAGGAGTGGCACTGATGGTGTAGTTGGGAAGAATGGGACGTAGGTCCATCATGGTGGATGCTGGGAGCGTAAATGGGTTTGGACCAGGCTAAGGAGGGTTCTGCATGTCAGCAAGTAGCCCCAACTTTCTGGCAGTGAAGGGTAATCCAATTGGCTAGGGGGGCCAGGTGGTGGAGTGGAAAGTGGGTGTGCTTCTAGCCAATTAGTGTTTGTGCTCTGGAGATCACTGTCTGTGTCTCCCTCACCTTTCTCCTCTTCTGGTCCATCCTGGTCCAGCAGATGAGGTCCTCTTTTTCCTCACTGTCCATAGACTCGACCCTGTTCCTGCTCCTCCTCCCTGTCTTCCATCCACGTGGGCTGTGCTGGTGCCCTCCCAAATAAAGTAATTTGGGAAACCAAGATGACTGTCCCTGGTCTCTTTTTCCAGTTTGGAATGGGGGTTGATAGCCCATGCCTGCCATCTTCGACCCCACCAAGTCTATCACCCAGTAGGGGAATCCAAATGGGCCATACCCCTCTTCTACCACCCTGTATTTCATGTAGTGGTGGGTATAGCTGCCGGATTGTTGGATGTTATCTAGAGCAGCGCAGATGTAGTTTTCTAGCTCATCGAAATATGCGTCTTTCCCTACCGGGTCATAATAATGTGAAACTTGTGCCAGCTGTGTGTATTACTGTGACAAATTGTAATTTCCAGGTGAATGTAATGATGACATTACTGTCCGGATCAGCAGTACATATTACATGGAACTGCCATCAGGGGAGAGACCGTTACAGTAGTAGCATGGATAATAGTGTCATCTACATACAGAGGAAGAGCACACTCTTTAACTGATTACCCAACAGTCGTATACAAAAGTTTAGGCACCCCTGACAATTTCCATGATTTTCATTTATAAATAATTGGGTGTTATTCAATTTCATTTTGATCTATCAAATACCTGAAGGACACAGTAATATTTTGGTAGTAAAATGAGGTTCATTGGATTAACAGAAAATGTGCAATATGCATCAAAATAAAATTAGACAGGTATATGAATTTGGGCACCCTTGTCATTTTGTTGATTCGAAAACCTGTAACTACCTAGCACTGATTAATTGGAACATACAATTAGTTTGGTGACCTCATTAGGTATTGAACTTCATAGACAGGTGCATCCAATCATGAGAAAACTATATAAGTTGGCCAATTGCAAGTTTTTGTTCAGAAGTGGCAGGCCAAGTAAAACATCAAAGAGGCAAAGGCAAAGAATGGTGAGAACGGTCAAAAACAGCCCACATGCCACCTCCAAAGACCTACAACATCATCTTGCTGCAGATGGTGTCACTGTGCATTGTTCAACAATTCAGCGCACTTTGCACACGGAGAAGCTGTACAGGAGAGTGATGCGTAATAAGCCTTTTCTGCACACAAGCCACAAACAGAGTTGCTTGAGGTATTCAAAAATGAGTTATTTGGTCACAACAAGGGGCTTTTTGCATTGTGGCAAAAGAACACAGCATTCAAAGACAAACACTTGCTACCCACAGTCAAATTTGGTGGAGGTTCCATCATGCTGTTGGGCTGTGTGGCCACTGCCGTTACTGGGAATCTTGTTGAAGTTGAGTGTTGCATGAATTCCACTCAATATCAGCAGATATTTGAGAATAATGTAGAGGAATCAGTCACAAGTTGAAGTTACGCCAAGGCTGGATATTTCAACAACACAACATTTATGGAGGCATTTATGCAGAGGAGCAAGTACAATGTTCGGGAATGGCCATCCAAGTCCCCAGACCTGAATATCATTGAAAATCTGTGGGGTGATTTGAAGCGGGCTGTCAATGCTCGACAACCATCAAACCTAGCTGAACTGGAGATGTTTTCCAAGGAGGAATGGTCCAAAATACCTTAATCCAGAATCCAGACACTCATTGCAGGCTATAGGAAGAAGTGTCCTTCTGCTAAAAGAGGCTCAACTAAATATTGATGTGATATTTCTGTTGGGGTGCCCAAATTTATGCACCTGTTTAATTTTGTTTTTGACGCATATTGCACATTTTCTGTTCATCCAATAAACCTAATTTCACCACTAAAATTGACTGTGTCCTTGAATTATTTGATAGATCAAAATGAAAATGTTGATCCAAACCCATACAGAAATCTAATATATGGCCATATATGGCAATACATATGAAAAATCTTAACCTACAGAATATTTGAAAATATATTACAATAAATGTTAATTATATATTTAAATACATAAATCTAATATATGGCCATATAAGGCCATACATATGAAAAATCTTAACATATATTTGAAAATATATGACCGTGTATTTTGATTACAAATTTAAATAAGAAATCACATACAGTGCCTTGCGATAGTATTCGGCCCCCTTGAATATTTCGACCTTTTGCCACATTTCAGGCTTCAAACATAACGATATAAAACTGTAATTTTTTTGGAGAACCAACAACACGTGGGGCATAATCATGAAGTGGAACGAAATTTATTGGATATTTCAAACTTTTTTAACAAATAAAAAACTGACAAATTGGGCGAGCTAAATTATTCAGCCCCTTTACTTTCAGTGCAGCAAACTCTCTCCAGAAGTTCAGTCAGGATCTCTGAATAATCCAATGTTGACCTAAATGACTAATGATGATAAAGACCCGGCCGTCCCTCTAAACTTTCAGCTCATTCAAGGAGAAGACTGATCAGAGATGCAGCCAAGAGGCCCATGATCACTCTGGATGAACTGCAGAGATCTACAGCTGAGGTGGGCGAGTCTGTCCATAGGACAACAATCAGTCTTATACTGCACAAATCTGGCTTTTATGGAAGAGTGGCAAGAAGAAAGCCATTTCTGAAAGATATCCATAAAAAGTGTTGTTTAAAGTTTGCCACAAGCCACCTGGGAGACACACAAAACATGTGGAAAAAGGTGCTCTGTTCAGATGAAACCAAAATCAAACTTTTTGGCAACAATGCAAAATGTTATGTTTGCCGTAAAAGCAACACAGCTCATCACCCTGAACACACCATCCCCACGGTCAAACATGGTGGTTGCAGCATCATGGTTTGGGCCTGCATTTCTTTAGCAGGGACAGGGAAGATGGCAAAAATTTATGGGAATATGGATGGAGCCAAATACAGGACCATTCTGGAAGAATGATGGAGTCTGCAAAAGACCTGAGACCGGGATGGAGATTTGTCTTCCAACAAGACAATGATCCAAAACATAAAGCAAAATCTACAATGGAATGGTTCACAAATAAACATATCCAGGTTTTAGAATGGCCAAGTCAAAGTTCAGACCTGGATCCAATCGAGAATCTGTGGAAAGAACTGAAAACTGCTGTTCACAAATGCTCTCCATCCAATCCACTGAGCTCAAGCTGTTTTGCAAGGAGGAATGGACAAAAATATCAGTGTCTCGATGTGCAAAATTGATAGAGACATACCTCAAGCGACTTACAGCTGTAATCACAGCAAAAGGTGGCGCTACAAAGTATTAACTTACTTTTGCACGCCCAATTTTTCAGTTTTTTATTTGTTAAAAATGTTTGAAATATCCAATAAATTTCGTTCCACTTCATGATTGTGTCCCACTTGTTGTTGATTGTTAACAAAAAATTACAGTTTCATATCTTTATGTTTGAAGCCTGAAATGTGGCAAAAGGTCGAAAAGTTCAAGGGCGCTGAATACTTTCGCAAGACACTGTATACAGTACTGTATATAACATCAATATCTCACACATAGGCACTCATTCTTGTTTAAATTTGTAGACAAATGGTTACCTGTCATAAGGCAAGGATAAATGTAGCAGTATTTCTATATTATTTATTTACATAATCTCATTTGTACATTGCCAGATATTATACATTACATCACGTATACACTCTGTAAAACATAGGTACATGAAGATATGGATGTCAAATGTGGAAATGTATCTCACATATATAAAAACTGCCAATTTTTGTATATTTTGACATATATGTACATATACAGTATGTGATGATGTTTCCACCATATGTGCCTATTAAGGACATATAGGTCATTTACATATATGGCCATATATTAGATTTCCATATAGGAACACCCAATTATTTATAAATGAAAATCATTTAAATTGTCAGGGGTGCCTAAAGGTTTGCATATGACTGTAGCTGTGATTGACTAAGCCTAGCTGTGATTTGTTCCAGTTTAACTAGTTGTGATTGATTCCAGTTAACTTAGCTGTGATTGATTCCAGTAAGCTGTGATTGAATCCAGTTAACCTAGGTGATTGATTCCAGTTAACCTCACTGTGATAATCAACCTGAAAATGTTTGGTTCAATCTAGCCTGAATGTTTGTTGACTGTTTGGCACCTCTTGTGCTGTGTTTGGTGTAATACCTTGACGTTAGGAAGGAACTGTAATCCACCAAGCTTACTAAAACAACCTCTCTTGCTCAAAAAACATTATTTCCTATTAGTAGTGTAGGGTTCATTCATGTAAATTAATGAATGTTTGTTCTAAGCTGTGGAACACTTGAAAAGGTCCATTATTCATTACTATCTCCAATCTGCCATGAAGGCTTAAGCCCTCTGCTTGTCCTCTATTTCTGCTGCATATGGACTGCTTTGGCACCGTCCTTGATGTGTACTTTGTTTGAATTGAATTGCTTTACAGCTCTACATATCCCTTTCACAAAGTAAGCACTCAAAGTGAATAAAAACAGTACGTCTGCCTTATCAAAACGATAATGTACTTTTCACAGTAAACTAACCTTGACATTTCTTCCATAGATATGATGATGAAGTTGGGCACCAACACTCCTTGGTGTTCAGGCCTCTAAGCCAGTTGGCCAGGTGATGGGGAGACGGGCAGCTGACCTGACCACTACCGTGCCAGTACTGGGAGTACCCGCCCTGGTGGGGATGTGTGGTTGGAGGACAGCTGGAGGGGTGAGGGCCGCCGAAGTGCTGCCGCTGTCATGGGGTTCCCAGTGCAGCATCGGAGTGCAGACTTCGCCCTGTGTCATGCATGGGACAAAACGAACTGACACATTCCCAAGCCCATCACAAAGCCGGATTACACCCAAATCCAATGGCTACGTCCCAGAGAAAGCTGGGGAAACAGAGGGAGCGAGACGAACTAAGCTCAGAGGGAAAGGGCTTCTGTCAAAACAGACAAGTTTAGATTCCAAGACCAAAAAGGGGGTCACTTTTGAAGGGATTTCCGGTGAGCTCACAAAGAATTTGTTTTTTAACCAATGGAAAAGTGGGACTTATTGCTATGCCCGAGCAATCAAGACAAACCCTCACCTTTCAGGCGATGTTGGGAACAGCAAGCCCAAAGGGAGGCGGGACTTGCGTTACACCAATGGCAGCGTAGTGGACTCTGAGGCTATAGGAGGGATTTGTATTGACGGCAGTGAGGAGGCAGAACGTGCATCGTCCAAATCGTCTCGAGGACAGAACCAGTCAAGACCTAAGGAACATTTGGTGACACCTTATTGTCAGAATGCCAAAGGACCACTGTCTCCCCCAGCTCTCCGAATACCCCAGCGTATATGTAGCCTCTGTGGGGGGAGAAAGACTGTGGTCCCTGGAGACGAAGCTGGAGCTGGTAGTCTGGATGTTAGAAGCCCTTCACTTACAGACAACAACCATCATCCCCTTTCACATACTGAGAAAAAGAGAGACTCAACAGCCTTTCTGCAGCGGCTTGCAGACAGGGATCGGACACAAAGCAAGCTGCCACACACAGACCCTCTATCCATCCTCCCCCCTCATAATCCCCCTATTCAGAACAACAAAGACAGGACACTTCACCTTCCTGCAAACCCACCACCTGCAAGGGGAAATGATGATCTGAAAAACACTAATGGTTGCATCTCACATCTGGCACACCCAGCAGACATCCCAGAAACACGTTCACACGCACCCTTAGATGAGCCAGCCAGCCTCAAAAGTATCTCACACACCAGATCCATTACAGTCACTAGGGCAACTATAGAATCCAGGTGTCAAGATACCCGCTCCCTTGAGACACCATCCCACTTGAGGAAGATTTCCAGACCGACATCACTTAAGCTTTATCCTCAAATTGCAATAGCCACGAGACCGAACACACCACGCTCGCACCATAAACATCCGAAGACACACACGACTGCACACACCAGCGCCTTAACGCGCACATCTACTGACACTAACCCTGCAAAACCCTTACACAGAAACTCTCCTCAAAACCCTGTAATCCCAACACAAACCCCTACAGTTTGTATCACTGCTACAACATCACATAGGCCTGCCCCTCCTTATCCTGCTAATATACAGTACAAAGGTAAACACCATGACTCAGCTAACACAGCCATAGTTACACCTCCTATCTCCATAGGTGAACCAACAACAACAGCAAAGCCCAACACTGCTACCACAACTGTACATAGACCAACACTCCTGATTCATTCTAACAAACCACTTACTGCTACACCTACATCATACAATACCACACTACACACAACTACACCTGCATCCTACAGTAGAACAACACATATATCTACACCTGCAACCTGCAGTACCACACCTCTCACAACTACACCCGCAACTACACCTGCATCCTACATTACCACAACACACACAGCTACACAGTCACCACTGTTGTGCCATACCAGCAACCTTTTGAAACACACATCTGAGTGTACATCCCCCTTGACGACCCCTAATGTTGATAACACATCCCAAACAACAACATATATTCATTCGTCCAATGTATTAAACACGTACCATCAACCCTCACACACATCCCTGATTAACTGTACACCAATGATCAGGAAACACTTTACACCACCTGATTCATCGAACAGATCACATGCTGACGCACAGAAAAACCTTCTTATAAACACACATGCTCAACAAACCACCACCTATCAAACCCAAACGTATAACAGATTAGTCATTGAACCAATTATGCACGCAAATGTATTTCCAAAACGACTGACCATATCAAACCAAAACACACCCTGTAATGCTATCATTGTTTCACAGAAACCTGAGCAGATACCCTTTAAAATGTCAAATTTTTCACAGGTCACTAACTTCCCGAAACACATCCCTGAAACGGAGACTAACAAAGAAGATGAAGCGCAGTCAGATATCGTCACCACCCTGAAACATGAATCTGATCTTCAGGCACATTCCCCAACAGTGCACCCTCCTGCCAGTGTACAACATGCACAGGAAAATTCCCCTTCTCCATTCGGACATGACAGGCAGACACACACTGATGACGCTCCACATTCCAGCACCTGTCTGACACAAACAGACCCTAAAGCCCTGGCTGCATCACAGAATACCAGTGCTGCACACATCAATCCCACCCCTGAAATGTCAAATCAAGTGAGGTCAGTTTTCAGATCCCACTCAACGCCAGAAGAACAGGTGACCCCACCGCATGACCGTCCGTACACTATCACCGACCTTCTCATTCGCTCAGCTACAGACCCGACGTGGAACCCGCTCATGCCGCCATCACGCACAGCAAAGCTAGCATCCGGCACACATCGCAGTCAGACACATCAGCTGACCCATCCAGTGTTGCCCCTTCTGTCATCCAGCACATCACCGCTTCCCTCACCAGAGGACCCCAGGCTGGTTCACTCCCACCCGCCTCAAACTGCCCTGCTGCTGCCCCCCTCGCCGCAATGCCGCCGGCCAGACTCCATCCAACAGAGGCTGCAGTGTGTGGAAGCCAGCCTGGCAGCCAACGAGGACAAGATCACCACCCTGCTGAACATCATTGAAGACCTGGAGATGAGCCACGCTCTCAGCGGGGGGTAAGAGAGACCGAGAGATGGGAGAGAGTGACGTCAGAAGAGAGAAAGACAATGAAAAAAATGTATTTGATAGAGAAAGAGATTAGGACAGAAACAGGTGAATAGAGATAGCAACGCGTGCGACGGGTAAGGCACCTGACATGAAGGAGTGAATCCAGAAAGAGAACAGGAGAGCAGAGAAGTGAGAAGGAATTAGAGAACAGCCTGTTTGTTATCTGAAACATGGCCTGCTCTTGGTTTCAGTCGCCGGTGCTACAGGACAGGGCAGGACCTCAGGGAGTGCTCTACCTGTCAGAAGACAGCATGTATCGTCTACAGGTGAGGCCCAGGGCGCATGGTCTGATTGGCTCTCTTTCCTGCTGTTCCTCCTCTCCTCCATTTTGACCCCCATGTCCTCCTCTGTTTCTCCATCTCCGCAGTGTGGAGTATGACTTCAGGCAGCAGGAGAAACGTTTCTTGGAAGTTCTGAACACTCAGATGGCCGACGACAACAACAGTCCTCTGACGTTTCCACCCTCCCTGCCTCACAACCCCATCCTGCTGACCAACGCCGTCACTCAGACCATGACAAAATCCAAGGTTAAAAGCAAGAAGCTGTGCAAGACATTCTTACAGTGGCTGCCGAGGAAAATTCAGCGTACAAAGACCTCCATTCATCAATTCTCTCAAGATCACTTGAACTCGTAGCATGTTTCCATTTCCCTGTAATATAATATCTGGGGTGCGTTCCTCTGCCCAGGCACTGCATGTCAGATCTTACAACCTTGGATAGAGATTTTACATTATTAGCTATTCACATATTTTATAGCAATCTGGTGCCCTACAGCACTTTTAACAAAAGAACAAATCATTGATGTGTGCAAGGTTTGAGCAGTGGAACTCGCACCGTCTCCGAATTACAGCAAGCAGTACTTGTCAATGTGGAAGACACATCAGTGTTCACTTTCCACAATATAGAATTTGTGAAATCTGATTTGTTCCTTTATGTCTTGATGACACCCTACTGTCCACTTAGGACAAGCATGTATAGGAAATTCCCCTAGTTTCTACAGACCATTGGCAAATCATCAATCAGTACCTCAGGGGACGTCTGAAGGACATGCAATAGTTTCGTTGAATGATATCAAAACTTTTTCAGAGCCTCTTGTATATGCTATTCCTACTTATGGTGGAGTATCTTGTATTCAAGCATCATGTGAAGTGTTGCCAATCGTTTCCTGGTTCCCCTTACCAGCTTCTCCCAGGATCAAAATGTATCTACCTGATTTTGTAGAGAAATAAACCAAAGGGCATACATAACAAACATACCTATTTTTCCCCTCTTGTAATACTATGAACACCTCTTATACGCAAAACACACACACATCATACAAGCACATATATTTGCTGTAGTACATTTCAGCCATTGAACCCGTTTCCACTGTCGTCATCACAGGCCTCTGTTGGCTAACCCTGACACCGTTAAGGCATCCTGACACAGCAGCCAGTAGGTCTTGCAAGTGAAGAAACATTCTCTTTTTCCCAGAGGAGAAGAGGTTCCTGCAGAAGGTCTCCAAATCCCCAAACTAATCTAAAGTCTAACTGGCTTCTTAAAAGACTTCTGAGTTAAACAATGGCTGGATGGAAGTCTATAATGAAGCATGAAAAGAACACATTTAAATTGTCCATGGGTGAATACAGATACACACGTGTGCACCCATGCACATTCACACATCATTAATGAACACACACACTGACCTAAACTTAACCAACAAACACCCTAATGGTTAACTTAATGAAAGCATTACAAGCTCTTGTGTCTTGACATGATATTTCTAGTAAATGTCTATGATAAACTGTAAAAGTAGCGTTCGTACCAAGAGAAACATTTTAGAAAATGTTCTCCTCAACCCCGAAATAATAAAAAGAATAACAAGACAGAGATCTCCTTTGAGTAGTCCTGTCAGATGCAGCGCATGTCTTGTGGTGAACTCTATTTGGGCAGCCCTGACAGCAAGGCCAGCCACACTGGATAACACGGACGGAAAAGAACAGTAGCCTGGTACCCCTCAAATATACTCAACATGAAGAATGCACAGCATTTGATCAGTGGCAGCAGTCATTGCTGCCACTGATCAAATGCTGTGCATTCTTCATGTTGCTTTCAGTAACATTGTATATCCAGGACGAGACACATTTCCATAATAACAAATTTTCCACACAAATGAATGAAATATCGATTCATATTATACTGGGTCTAATGATAGTGAGACTATTCATATTATACTGGGTCTAATGACATAGTGAGACTATTCATATTATACTGGGTCTAATGACATAGTGACTAGTCATATATCAATTTTTTATTTATTTAAAATGCTCATTATATCAGCTTAGATGAGATATCTGCAGAACCCTTATTTTTAATAACACCCAAATTAACAGAGTGACAGGTTTCTCTGACTGCATTCACACAGTTTGTCTCTATTCTGATTGTAGGCAAAATTGATGATCTGCGTTGTCAAAAGACCAATTACTGGATCAGTCTTTGCAAACGTGGCCTCTTGAAAAATAATGTGATCAATGAAAATGACATCACTTTGAGTGCAACCAATAGGCTAGGCCAAGAGCCAAGGGTGTTGGGGGGGATAGGCCAGTCCACATAAACCATGTAAAATAAAATGAAGCATGAAAATCCCACATTGCTTGTGCTAAAAAGCTTTCTCCTTTAAGAAATATAATTGACACAGTATTGACCAATATAGTTAATATATTTTGGAAGCCTTACCAAACATTATTATCATGTTTACATAATCCCTATTCATGTAATAGCATGGCCTATGACCTCTGTATGCCTAGTAGCCTAAAGGGTTATTGTATAACTTTTCTAAGATTAACTCACAAACAGGCCATGATGGTCCATCTTATTTCGACTTCAAAAAGCCTTTTATTGGCTACACGGCAGTGCACGTTTGTCCACTAAAATCAATCCAGCATTCAAACAGTGCACCACTGTATGATCCGATCATTGACTGATTTATCAGATATTGTTGAAGGCAGAACCAAAGATGCCAGGGCTTAGCCACATCCTGTTATCAGTTGGACCATAGGGGCTGAGGCTCAGCCCCGTTGGACCCTGGCCTAATTTAACCCCTGCTCGAGACCCCAAATGAATGCATTACACAAGCCCACAAGGCTAAGAATGGACCTCTCGTCTGCCTGCCAGATGGCCAGTCTGTGCTTGGACAAATTTGAGGTAATGCAACTAAACTCTGATCAAGTGTAAAGTTGTCCCGTCAGTTTGTCCTTGGCTTATTCTGTGAGCACATGATGCATATTATGAGTTAAAACTGGATTTAATCAAATAAATGTTCATCTTCAAAGGCGACAGCCACTAAAAAGAGAATGCAATTATCCAACTAGGATCAGAGATGGACCAGAGTAACTGAAACAGGGACATGCCTCTTAAAAATAACTTGTATAAAACGTATCCCCTGCGTATTGGCTGCTTATTGCTACCTCGTGTTAACAGTACAAGTGTAGCCAGTAAACACTGTACGTGAAGGGCAATAATGTTCACACAGAGACAATATAATGAAGGATCAACCAAAACACCAGACAGCTATACAGTACCTTTCAGGGCCATCCAAGCCAGGTGTTGAAAAACTGAACTACATTAGTGGTTATGTTAGACCAAGGGAAAATACAGTAATAACTACTGTAAACTATATTTGTGACTACAGTCGAACATGCT
>JACXGM010013082.1:0-17159 GCA_016801145.1 Umbra pygmaea
ATAGTTGCATTTCACTAATTTGCTCTTAAAATAACATGACAGGCTGTGCCATTAACTTTAGACCAGGTTTTTGTTGGTCAATGGCACGATCACTTTCCGATGCCTCAAGATAGTACTACGCCAAGAATTATCCTGAACACACCTCCCTGTTAGACCAGCACTCCCATGGGCGCAAAAATAAGCATAGGTGCATTTGCTATTTAAACAAAACGGGCGCCTGATGGGAAATTGACAACTGCCTCGGTCTTAAACTAGCAAAGACACTTGCGTTTGGACTTTGCGCTGCGTTGCGCCGGGTGCAAGATAGGGCCCTTAATATTTTCCATCCAACTGACACCTGTCATTAATTATAGTTAAATACCTATTTATGATAAAAACAGAGTCCACTCAAAACCTTCTTAGAACTTCTTGACTGGCCACCCTCATGTTGTGGATGTTGGTAACATTACCCCATCCAGGGATTCTCAACATTGGGGTCCCACAAGGCTGCGTATTCAGGCTAGTACACTAAAAGTATGGTTTCAGGCAGCCGCGGTCGGTGGATCTTAATTGGGGAAGCCGGGCTCGCATTATGTTCGGGACTGGAGCGAATGGAACGGTGTGTAGCGCATCAAACCAATTGTGTGATACCATTCCGTTTCCCTCAGTCCGGATGGTAATGCGATCCCGGATGGTGAGCACACCCCGATTCTCATCAAAAGTGATGCTGTGAAAGCTCGGCAGCACTCAACCTCAGGTTGACGAATATCAGTCCAGTCCCAGAGAGCTTTTACAGTGTTTTACACAGGCACAATCGAGAGTATACTGAAAGGCTGTATGACAGCCTAGTACAGCAACTCAAACGTGTCTGACCATATGGCTCTGCAGAGGGTAATATGCTCTACTGAATGGTTCATTGGCTACTCAGTGCCCCTTCCCTGAAAGGAACATACAATATTAGGTGCTACAGTAATGCAAGAAAGTTCATCAAGGATGTCAGCCATCTGAGCCACAGGCTGTTCCAGCCACTCAGGTTTGCTGGACGTTGCCAGTAAAAAAGCACTGTCTACTACAGGTAGACTGAAATTACTGTCTACTACAAGAGACTGAAATTACAATGTTTGCAACTTTGCAGCTAATCCCTGCTTTTGACTACATTTTCAGCAAGGTTTAGATGACTGTTGTTTTTCACCCAAAGCTAAATAGAAATAATCAATTTTAATTAAGTGCTGTCATTTGTTTCTTTGAGGCCAATTCAGTAAGAAATATAACAGCCCCAACAAGGCATTTGTGAAATTCTTATAAAAGTTCACACTATCACAGGTTTAATAATCAGACCACAGGTAAAGTAATTTCATATCAAATGTCTTTTTAAGTTCTGCAGCAGTTGTATGTTCTCCATTGTGCCTCTAGTGCATTTTAAGCAGTCTCAATATTCTCTTGAGAGATTTTTCGTCAGACTTTGAAGTCTATGTTTAGAGCTCATAGTTTTGAGTTTGAAAAAAAACTAGGGTATCCCAGCAGGGGCACCGCTGCATATTTTAGGATCTATGAAACAAAATCATATTTTGCCCCCAAAAAGAAAGCTACCTGCTACCTAACTCCGTAGTAATTTAAGTTACCTCTATACTATTTGTTGATTGATTGAGTCTACAACACAACAACATATGTGCAACATGTTGCATCTTCATAACTTGAAGATGGTCTTGGTTTTGTAGCATATCTTCACTGATCATCCATAACATTATGACCAGCTGTCTAATTGTGTGTAGTTCCCCCTTTTGCCACCAAAACCATCACCCGCATTAACTTCTTCAGCATTTTGAGCTACAGTAGATGCTCATCTGTTGGATCGAACCACCACGTGCATCAATGAGCCTTGGCCGCCCATGACCCTGTCACCGGTTCACCACTTTAACTTCCTTGAACACCTTTTGATAGGTACTGACCACTGCAGACTGGGAACACCCCGCAAGAGCTGCAGTTTTACAGATGCTCTGACCCAGTCGTCTAGCCATCACAATTTGGCCCTTGTCAAAGTTGCTCAAATTCTTACTCTTGCCTGTTTTTCCTGCTTCTTCACTTTGTCCTCAAAGTTAAGGTGTTAGAAGCACGAAAAATGGGCAACCGTAAGGATTTCCGTGACTTTGACAAGTTTGTTAGTGGATTTTTTTGGAGTGATGTTGCATGTTACACACCAATCGTGCAATGGTAAAACATGGATGCTGGACAATGAAAGAACTCTTATAATTGAAGTGGAGAAGGATATGTTTTGTTTGTCCCAAGTCACGCCTCCTATAAATAAATCACCATCTTGAAATGAGCAAATCCATCTTGATTGATGCACATGATGTGGTAGAAGCTGCGCCTGACACAAGGTGCAGCACAAGGCATCGCTGTATGAACTCAAATACACACAAATAATTTCCTGTTCTATATTGGGTCATACAGTAGAACAATATGACCACAAACTGTGAACTTTGAGTATTAGCCTTTGGTGTTGTTTACACAACTTGAATTTGTTTGGAGTGCCTTGGTTGAGATTGTTTGGACAGAGTGTCAGAGGTCCTTTGAGCTTGCTAAAAGGTTGTTGCAGGATAAAACCGCCAGAAAATGCAACAACTTTACTTCCTGCATTTTTAGAACGTTTCTATTAGTTTTAAAATGAGAACAAAGTTTCTTACTAAAGCTACACATTTCTGGGTGCTCATTTATCAGTCCTAGGGGCTTATTTATCAGTAATGCATAATCATAATCCTGTGCACAAAAATATGATATTTATTAATATTACTTTTTGCTTCAAATACTTGTAAATATAAGCATTACCTTAAACATTCTTACACACAGTGCCTGCTAGTGGAATACTGGCTTGTAAAATGTAGCTTTTGTTGTCTGTTTATTTTTTAATTCCCAAAACCCATCTCCCACAGGTGATTTATTTTTGCCTCTTTTGCAAGGACTTCATTGAAAAAAAAGGTTATTGTAACTTTCCTGGTAAAATTAAGGTACAATAACATTACATAAACAAGAAGAGCTCACTGACATTTCAAAATTGGGTAAATGGGTCATGGCTGTGTTTAGTCTGCAGGTCAACAAGGCTATAAATGCTGAGTGTTCCTCTTTGTGGGGTTTTGGTTTGTTTTCCTTTTCTGTAATGCAGTGACTTACTGTAGACACCCCTATTTACAGCCGTGGTATTTCACCCTGCTTAGTAAGTTTTATAAGGGGACTACAGTATAAGCTTCAAGATTTTATACAACTCCTGTATGTGCAGAATGTGACTGCAAATTAGAGAAAAGAAATGCTGACCATTTCAACAGGATGTGAACAAAGTGTAGTGTAGCAGGTGGTTTAACTGGCCATGGTGAATACTGACATGGGCTGTTTGACTTTAAATACTCTATGTAAAATTCATGTTTTGATCATTGACATGTTTGAACTGATCACTAATGAGTAGAGGTCTTGGACCCGTTCCGAAAATGCCCGAACGTCTGTCGGATTGATCCCAAAATATTGATACTACCGTTATTACGTCTCGTGTTTGAAGATGGATACTAGCGTCAATAGGATCGATACCACTTTCAGTTTCTCTGTTCTACACATTTCAAAGATTAGAACTGTTACACTTGGCAAACAACGTTCCATTGTCATGAACATATCTGAAGTGCTTCTCCAGCTCTGTTGTTATTTGCTTGTGACTGCAGTGCACTTAATCCACAAACATACGAGTTGCGCACACACAGCGCACCGCGGCGTGCCCCCTGACTGCCCGGAACCAACCGCCGAGACATTAAGGCAACACGTTTTTACAAGTCTCACAGGTGGCAGGTAGAAATTCCAAAACTCACCTTACAATGCACTGCAACACACCTCCAACAATGTAATAAATACCTAAATTAAGATGGAATATTAGTAAAGTAAATAGTAAAATTTTCTTCGAGTGCACTGAGATAATTTGACATCCTAAGATGTCTAAAAAATATACCAAAAACATGGTAAAATGTCTATAATAATAAGTATATAATTTTAAAAGTAAGATAAAAATATTTAATATAAATCATGATACACTACTCTCCCATACATGAAAGTACATAAGCCACTTTAAATAATAAAAAGTATTGATATCTGTATCAATATCGACGATACTGTCCCTGTATTACTTGGTAACGGATCAAACCCAAATTTTGCAGTATCGCCCACCCCTATCTTCCGGCTTTAAGACAGATCTAAAAGGGGGAGATGGCAAACTCCATCTACCATACATCACTTTATTCACTTGCATTACCCACTTTTCATTACCCATAGGTTGTCAACTGGCCACACCGTGCATTGTGGGTAATACATGTTAAGCAACCGCTTGACAACAGAAATGTGGTTGGTTAGATGTCGCTTTTTTGAATATCTCTATTTCAGACAGGAAACAAGCAACAATTTTTTTCCAAGATCGAAATCAGGGTTTTTAATGCCTGTACTGATGCAGTGCAGTTTATTCAAGTGATTTTACAAATATTACTGTTTCAAATGCTGTTACTGACGTTTTTGTTTCTGTGTTTTAAGGTACAACAGTAAAGCCAGCCAGAGGATTGTGTTGGTTGCTAAATTACTATAATGTACTTTAATATTAAGAAAAAAGTCAATCATACATCATATACACTCACCTAAAGGATTATTAGGAACACCTGTTCAATTTCTCCTTTATGCAATTATCTACTCAACCAATCGCATTGCAGTTGGTTCAATGCATTTAGGGGTGTGGTCCTGGTCAAGACAATCTCCTGAACTCCAAACTGAATATCAGAATGGGAAAGAAAGGTGATTTAAGCAATTTTGACCGCTGCATGGTTGTTGGCGCTAGACGGGCCGGTCTGAGTATTTCACAATCTACTCAGTTACTGGAATTTTCACGCACAACCATTTCTAGGATTTACAAAGACTGGTGTGAAAAGGGAAAACATCCAGTATGCGGCAGTCCTGGGGGCGAAAATGCCTTGTTGATGCTAGAGGTCAGAGGAGAATGGGCAGACTGCTTCAAGCTGATAGAAGGGCAACTTTGACTGAAATAACCATTCGTTACAACCAAGGTATGCAGCAAAGCATTTGTGAAGCCACAACACGCACAACCTTGAGGCGGATGAGATTCAACAGCAGAAGACCCCACCAGGTACCACTCATCTCCACTAGGAATAGGAAAATGAGGCTACAATTTGCAAGAGCTCACCAAAATTGGACAGTTTAAGACTAGAAAAATCTTGCCTGGTCTGATGAGTCTCGATTTCTGTTGAGACATTCAGATGGTAGAGTCAGAATTTGGCGTAAACAGAATGAGAACATGGATCCATCATGCCTTGTTACCACTGTGCAGGCTAGTGGTGGTGGTGTAATGGTTTGGGGGATGTTTTCTTGGCACACTTTAGGCCCCTTAGTGCCAATTGGGCATCGTTTAAATGCCACGGCCTACCTGAGCATTGTTTCTGACCATGTCGATCCCTTTATGGCCACCATGTACCCATCCTCTGACGGCTACTTCCTGCAGGATAATGCACCATGTCACAAAGCTCAAATCATTTCAAATTGGTTTCTTGAACATGACAATGAGTTCACTGTACTAAAATGGCCCCCCACATTCACCAGATCTCAACCCAATAGAGCATCTTTGGGATGTGGTGGAACAGGAGCTTCGTGCCTTGGATGTGCATCTCACAAATCTACATCAACTGCAAGATGCTATCCTATCAATATGGGCCAACATTTCTCAAGAATGCTTTCAGCACCTTGTTGAATCAATGCCACATAAGGGGTTCAAACACGGTATTAGTAAGGTGTTCCTACTAATCCTTTAAGTGAGTGTAGATTGTAATATACCTTATTTTACTAGTATGCATATGTATATCATACGAGTGTGCATTTTTGCGTGCATTACATTTTCAATATAATCATGAAAAATATTTTTCACACTTAAATTCCATTAAGAACACTCAGAAAGTTAAGCAAATTATTGACATGCTTTTGTTATGCTATAAAAAAATTGGCAGTTTATTGTATTCTGTTGAACTGTTTACCATGTGTAATTAAGAAAATAAGCAATATTGACTTACATTCAGAATCGAGATAATCATAAATAATCGCAATACATATCCTATCGGCGCAAAAGTATCATGATAAAATTGTATCGTGAGTTCCCTTGCAATTCCCAGCCATACTAGTGAAGTCTGGTTCCTTAAAAAATAACCAAGGAGGATGTTTTTGGATGGGCTACCTTTCCATATAATTTTTCTGTGGCAATCAGGTGTAATTTCATATGCCAGATGAACATTGAATGGATTTGTCTACATGGCATTGTTAGATATGTTATCATCTCGTTCTGGCTATAGTTGCTCTGTTATTGATGTGTGAGGTGGAGAAAGACAACCTACCTGTTGGTTGTTTGATTGGGACTGGTACATTCCCAAGTATAAAAAGATTTGCGTGTAATCTACACAATTGCATTAAAACATTTGGAATGATCATTTCATGGTAATGAAATAGCCCCCTGCACAAATGGCTCATATAGGTTCTATGATTGGCTATGGCACAGCCCTTGATCTGGGTAGTGTTCAAAACAGACACGTTTTTATTACCTAAAAAAATATAAAAGACTGGTCCAACGGGTCTAGTCGGTAAATACATTGCATACATGTATACAAGATCTGTCGCAATTATGACAGATCTGACCAAGATCAGAGTAAAAAACATAAATATTGGACCCGCACCCGTTAGATTTCCGGGTTGGACCTCAGATTTTTGGGTCTGGTGGATCTGTGAAGACCTCTATTGAGGAACACATTACTTTTAACAAGCATATGTTATCATTGGAGGAATGTTTTACTTTACAACTAAGAAAACATGTTTAGCCTTTCTGAATACAATTACAAACAACATGTTGCAAACATGCCACCCATACCCAATTCATATCTGCTACGAGCAAATAACTGTGGGTCGCAATAATTTCAAAGGCTCACCGAAGACAGTTCTGGCCGGTACCGACTCTCGGTTGAGCCAGAAGGAGACTTGGGAAAGGATCACTGTCATGATGCAGGGTAGGTAGGTCTGGATCACAAAGTAGCCAATCTTCCTCTTCAGATGAAAGTGGGCTCTCATGACAGTGTATTCACCTGCAGACAGGGTAAAACACATACAGATAGAGAACGCGTGGGATAATTGTATCTTTGTACACAAGTGTTTGGACTATATACAAGACATTGTAGACTGCCCAGTACTCAGATCCAGTACTGGCTAGTGGTCTAGATTCAGCAACTAAAAAGCTAACACTCCCTGGTAAGGCTGTAAGAGTAAAACTAGAGTAATACTACTGAGTGCAAGATCTTTATTTAATTAATTTACTTACATTTGTTTAAAGACTATTTGATTTGAGCATGCCAATTCTTGTTTATATTGGTCTGGACTAACCAGTGCTGGATTTAACGGTCTCTGTCCCCACAGTCTGGCCCTGAAGGTGATACTGGTTCAGTCTGGATCCATCTTCTGCTACCACAACCGACTCAGTAGCATTTCGAGTCCAAATGTATGTCACCTCTGCCATTGTGTAGGCATCTGCAGAGCATAATATAGGTAAATTCTGTCAAACTAGGCGCAATAAGAAGGGACAGATTTCGCAGAACACAGAAGAACATGAAGAACCTGGATCAGGTCTTGATCTAAAATAGCCTTCACCGAGACATTATTTATAATTTGTATTAAAAGTCTCACATCAATACATTGGTAGATTCAAAAGTTAATTAAAGTGAACCCCTCAGGCATCGGCAAAAATATGTTTATCATTAAACAAAGGCATGGGTATGAACTATAAACAGTATACTTACAAAGTTGTTAAAAACCACTTTATTCCCAGTCAGACATCTTTTTTAGTTCAGATTCGTAACATCAACTACACACAGCTGAGTTCAAGGAAAGATGTCTGACTTTGACAAGACATGTTTTTTAGTGTCTTGTCATAAAACTCTGTGTCTTTCATTACAATGCACACAAAAGTCACTATTGATTGATTACAGGTGCTGTAAAAATGTATTCGGAAGCCCACTGATGCCAGAAAAAGGGCAATAAATGGTTACCATTTTATTTATGAATATTATTATGTTAGTTTTATTATATAGTATCTTACACAAAGGAAAAAAGCCAGAGAATGCCGTACAAATATCTATTTAACCATGTTACCTACTGTATATTTTTTAATTATATGCACACTAGCAGTAATATGCAATTGTGCCGTAATTTAGTTGAATTCTATTTTTGAGATGTAACAAATTTACTGTAAAATAAGAAATAATCATTGCACAATAAAGAACAACTTGTAATCCAAAACAAGCAATCGAATCTCATAAAAGATGGAGATGCAGTAAGCTTACAGCTGCCAAACTTTAGTGGACAGGAGTGGTAATCCATCGGGAAGTCTTCAAGGTGCATGGGACATTCAGCCTGGACCGTTAACCTGAGTAAATACAGACATTCAAAAAGTAGGTTCCCATCGCCTCAGAACTAACCTTGTTTTTTTTCTACAGGCAATGTTACAACCATGCATGTACAAATATGGCTTTCACACAATGGCCATGTTTGCCTGTTAAATAGCAGATGCAATTACAGGTTTTGGATGCTGCACGGACATCACCTTGTCCTAAAACCTGAGGACAGTTCAGGTACATTTTTAAGCTGTTAGCTCTCATAGATAAGGATGTTAATGAACAAGCAGTTGATACCTCATAGTGTACAGCAGTGTTCCATTGTCCATGATTCTGAGTAGTTTGTTGGGCATGGTCATGTTGTGAGCCACAGATTTCTTCCCATTGTGAAAGAATGTATCAGGTGTCCATATCTTACTGGCCATTAGGTTGTTCAAGCGTAGGATATTCATGGGCCCGTTAAACTTTAAGCGCTCATCAATCCAGCTCTGCCGGAAGAACACATCCACTGTGTATTCCTGACAAAGAAGAATAAAAAACAATGTAACAAATTTTAGGTACCACTGAAAACCCCACCTCTAATACAACCGTCAATGTTTTGTCTTAATTCAAGTCTTTTTGTTTGCCTTTGGATTTTGCTGTTGGTTTTATTAACATAAACCCTAAGAGTTGTCAATTAAAATCAAGGCAGACATTAAAATGTCTAAAACCTAATGTTAATCCAAAACAATATTTATTTCATCAGTAAAAAGAAAAAAAGCAGTGTTGTAAAAACTACAAAGTAAAAGTACTTGGCTGGGTTTACCTGTTTTGGTAAGTTCCTAAATAAAACCCAAATGAGCAGGTAATGAGAGTTTAAAACTTACTATTCACCATTATTAAGCACTTTTTACTCTTTCCATTAATTATATAGATCACTGATTATTTATGAACTCTTTACCTGCTCATTTTGGTCTTAATTTGGAACTTACAAAAACTTGTGAACTAAGCCGAACCCAGAAAAAAACTTTTCCTTTGTTCTTTTTACAGTACAACTCCAGGAAGACGTACTGGTGAGCTCAGCCATCGCAAACAACCTGGTAGACCAAGGAAGACCTCTACTGTGAATGACCCAATGATGCTCACCATGTTAAATGTTTGACATATGACCACTCCAGGCGGTAGGACCTCAGTGTCTGCCACTACAACACTTCACAGGCAGAATTACAGAGCCACACCAAGGTGTAAATCCCTAGTTAGTCTAAATAAACATGGTCTGGTTTCATTTGGCTAAATAATGTACATTTACCAGAATGATGGCAAGAGAAAAAAGTGTGGAGAAAAAGCACTGCTCATACACATACCACCTCATCAGCAAAATAAATGGACATATATGTCCGTTATGTGTCTGGACATATCGAATAGCACATTGAAACATTTGTCTCTACAAATCAGAAGTGCTGTGCTTGCATACTTTTAAACTTTCAGTTTGAAAAAAGAGGGAGGGGGTAATATGACAGAGTGCGATAGTTTCAGTACTTCAAGCGTCACATTCTTTAAAAGTGCTATGCACAAACTTCTGACCAATCACAGCATGCGATCTTCCAGTCGAAATTACAGAGCCAAAAAAATAAATAATGTGCACACATTGCCAAAATTCCCCTTGTTGAAACACAAATCCTCCAAAAATAATCTGACATAATCTAGTTGAGTCAAATCACCATTCACCCACTTTTGGCTAAAAAAGCATAAATTCACATTTAGACATGTACAGTATGGCTGCAACTGGAACCTGTTCACTGTCTTCATTCATGTTATAACTGCTTCAACAGAATTAATTCTGAAGTGTACAGAAACTTTCGTGTAAAAGTCCAAGGAAATGCACACTTGTAGCTTCCTCCCACTAAAGGACATACATTCTTAATGTGGACAAACCTTTGTAGATGTGGAAATATTATTGTAAAATGGTGAAACAACTACATTACTACACAAATAAAAAGTGTATACTTATAGTGTATACTTTAACATAATTCTAAATTGTTTGATGTAAAATTCAAATGTTTCGAAAATAACGTCAAAAGATGAGAAAATGCTTTACTGTTTGGGACACCAAGAGACCAGAGGTGTGCAGAACAAAGAGTGTGGTATAGGAAGGTAGGGTTTGAGAATTGCATTAAGGAAAAATCACCATGGTTTTGTTGTGTATTAAGCTTTAACTTGAAAGCCATTTGGGTGTACACTACAGGGGGCCAGGGTGACATGAACTGCTTGGTGAGGTTGAATGCCAGGCAGGCTGTGGCACGTTGGATAACAAATGTAGTTGTGATTGCACAAGCAGGAGGCCTACTAACTACGGCCGATTGACTTGGGGAACATATCTCAGCTATTATCCTGACAGATACTTACATTTTTATAAGTCAAGCTTCAGTTCATTATATACCGTGGAATTGATTTAAAACGTGACGGATAATTACCACATGACACGTATTACATGCATTTCAAATAATAATTGTACATAGTTAAATATTATGCAAACTTAATATGTGCGGTGTACAATTTTAACAACTTTCATAGGTTAGTAATGTCATCTGAAGCCTGTTTACTCTTGACACTGTGTAGAACAATCTATTATAAAACAAATGTAGTTGTTCAGTGGATAAGTCTTTGTATAGAAACTTGTTTTGTTGGAATAATGTTGTTTTGATATTGTTAGATTTCTTGTCAATTTTTTGTTTTGATATTGTTAGATTTCTTGCAGAATTAACTCCATAGTTGCCCTACTAATTTATTTTGGATCTCTATTCATAAATTAGAACCATATCAACCATATGAAAGTACTGTTAAGAGAATTCTAGCAAAATGTGTTACTGGATTGGTTCCAATGCAAATCCTATACAAAAGCCAAAATGTTCATAAAATATCTTCCTAAAACAGATCTCATATCAGTCCTATAAGATCCTATTATGATTGAAAATTGTAAAGGACTGTTGTAGACTCTGGCTGTAGCTGTGCTGCAGTGGGCACTGGCTGTAGCTGTGCTGCTGTGGACACTGGCTGTAGCTGTGCTGCTGTGGACACTGGCTGTAGCTGTGCTGCTGTGGACACTGGCTGTAGCTGTGCTGCTGTGGACACTGGCTATGTGTCGCCCTCTTGGAACTGCATGGATGCTAGGGGTGCAACGCATCAAAAAACTCACGGATTGGATCGTTTCTCGGATCAGAGTCACGGATCTGATCATTTTTCAGATCAGCAAAAAAAAATACAAGATGAATAAACATAAGATGTCTTTTTGTTTATTAACAATATGAGAGAGAAATGTGATTATTATTGATTGTTATTTAGGTACATTAAATCACGTTAAGCCTTTTCCTTACAATAGGCTTTAATGAAGCAGAAAGGCTTAACGTCAGATAACGCCCATAATAATTGGAATTTGGGTTAGTTGTTTTTATAATTTTCAGTGGTTATGATGAGCAATATGAAAGAGAAATGTGGTTAATATTGATCGTTGTTTAGGTACATTAAATCACGTTAAGCCTTTTCCTCGCCATAGGAGCCAATGAAGAAGAAGATTTTAACGTGAGATTACTTCTATAATCGTTGGATTTCAGTTTAGATATTTTGACAGGCTTAAGTGTTCATAACAAGATATGGCCATGAGAAATTTAGTGATGATTGACCATTGTTTAGGTGCATTAAAACCACGTTAAGCTTTTTCACAATAAGCGTTTTAGTATGTCCCGTATGCGATGGGATGTCGTAAAGTGGCTCAAACACTTTCAGCATGTGTTCAAAGTCCTCCTTTTGCACAACCGAATATGGCCTCATGTCTGCACCTATAAACACACCGATAGCGTTCATGATGGCTTTAGCCCGGTCTGATAAATTGCTTAAATGCCACGGTGATAAGCGGTTGTTTTGCAGCTTTCGTTATCACTCCTGTCAGGGGTGATGTCGCTTCAAATGTGTGGCCATGCTTGATGTGTTTCCACTGTCATATGGCTTTCTTGTGCCACAGTGCCTACACACTGTCACTGTCACCTCTTTCCTTCATTATATTTAACAGGGAAGCCAAAATGCTCCCATACAGGGGATTTAAATGACGCGGGGCGTTCAAGCTCCTCCGTTCCTCCGCTCGCCATGACAATTCTGTGAGCGGACTGAACATGCGCACAACTTTTTTTTCAGAAATCAATCCGCGGATCACGTGTGTGCCGAACCGAAGATATTGATCAGAACGGATCACGGATCAATGACGATCCGTTGCAACACTAATGGATGCGGGTTTATTTGGGTCTTGAAGGGAAGCAGACTTCTTGGTGTTAGCCATTATGACAGGTGGATATGGGGCAAAAAACCTAAAGGGCCCGATTCAAGGGATAGGGTCTTGAGTGTGTGAGAGCCTAACAAGGGACTGTGGAGTACGGACCGATGATTGAGGGGCCCTGATAGGAGACTGAACCCCTGAAGAAGTGACCACTGGAGACTGTCCAAGGGGTGTGGCAGAAGAGGAGACTGAAGGCTGGAGGGGAATTGAGGTAGAATCCAGGGCTGATAACAGGTGTGGAGAATGGGCAAACACCCATTTCAACAGGAAGCTCATTGCCATTCTCTTGAGCTCCCCCTGGCCTGCCCTCCAAGCATAGAACCCCACAATGAGTTTAATTTCCTCTTCTGCTGCTTTGTGATGTTGGATAACCCACACTCTGTATTCTTGGACCACGTTGGGATTGTTCTTTAAGGCGTTCTGTAGGGCTTTCAGGATGTCAATGGAAACCGCTGACTTCTTATCAGGCTGCACCATGGCCTTAGTTACGGGGAACCGTTCCGAAGCTGTCATCTTAGGCTGAGGGGATTTGGTCGTCTTGGACTGCTGAGGCGAGGCGGTCGTCTTGGACTGCTGAGGGGAGGCGGTCGTCTTGGACTGCTGAGGGGAGGCGGTCGTCTTGGACTGCTGAGGGGAGGCGGTCGTCTTGGACTGCTGAGGGGAGGCGGTCGTCTTGGACTGCTGAGGGGAGGCGGCCGTCTTGGACTGCTGAGGGGATGCGGCCGTCTTGGACTGCTGAGGGGATGCGGTCGTCTTGGACTGCTGAGGGGAGGCGGTCGTCTTGGACTACTGAGGGGAGGCGGTCATCCTCAACTGCTGAGGGGAGGCAGCCATCTTCGACTGCTCAGAGGCAGCCATCTTGGTGGGCTGCTGGGTAACATTGACTAAAGCACACTGTACCAAACCAACACTCAAGGAGCCTCCTATTGTATAACTCTAGGCTCTAGATCATCCACAGCTTCAAAAAGAGGGCTGGTCATTCTGTCACGATTTTAACCAAGGGATGTGCAGAAAGCAACGTTTTTGCCAATAACATATATGTATTACAATTATAATGCTTAAACTGAGAAATCTAAAAAGTAACAAAACACGCAGAGGATGCTAAAGGTACAAACAAAACTCCAGACAAGGCAAATATATAAAGGATTGGCAAACTTAGACAAATTACATACTCTCCTTCTTTGTTAATTATATCACAACCTACTTTGTTAGTTTGCTAAATACTGGTATTCAAATTGTTCATTGACTGCTTATCGTGTTTTTTTGTGGGCGTAGTGTTTCCCCCTGTTAATTTAGGATTAACTTGTCGGGATGTACTAGACTATGTACTGTTTGAAGTATTCTGTGTCTTGTGTTTCGTTCAGTATTTATCCTGTATTCCTTGATTTAGTTCAGTTTATCCATTCCATGTTTTCATTTTGCCCTTCAGTGTTCTGCCCTTATATGGGTTTTCCTGTTCACATGATCCCCTCACATGTCCTTGTTATCTTATTCCCTTTGATAATTACGTTCACAGGTGCACTCCCTTAGTTATCAGTCCCCTATTTAAGTTCTCCTCTAATAGTTTTGTTGCTGGTCATTGCATCATATGTCATTGTTTCACAGGTCATCTGTTCCTGCCTGTCTTTTTGCTTCCATTAATGAGTACGCACAGGGCACAACATGTATAGCCTAGCACCCGAGAGTAGCAGCCATCAGAAAAGTGTTATTCAAATATACTTCTAGTTTACTTACAAACTTTTCAATGCCTCGTTTTATAAGTACGGAACCTGTACTCAGTACGGAATTGTACTACTGTAAAACTTTGGTAATATTCCTGGCATTAATAGTTGGGTTATTTACGAGACACCAACTTGGTTCCCTTAGCGCCTGCACTAAGCCATTTGTCTGATCGTGCTAAATCGACCAATGTTATAACAAGGGAAAAAAGCTTGCAGGGGTTGTTTGGCTCGAGGTCAAGGTGCACATGACCCTAGGTTTATATTACTCCGAACCATGACTTTAAGCACTTCTCCTTTGCCAAGACAATTCATCCACCTCACAGGTGTGCTTTAGGCTTGCCACAATAAAAGCCACTCTAAAATGTGCAGTTTATCACAAAGCACAATGCCACAGATGTAGCAAATTTTGAGGGAGCAAAACTGCCAACTACCACGCAGTGTTTTAAAACCACAACAGGTGTATTTACTCCCACAGCCAGCTCCGCAGCCTACCTGTGAGGTGGTTAGATTGTCTCGGCAAAGGAGAAAATCTACATTTTACATTGAAACAATTCTTCATGATGTCCCAGATATGACATGATGTCCCAGATGTGCTCAATCGGATTCAGTTCTGGGGAACGGGCGGGCAAGTCCATAGCATCAATGCCTTCCTCTTGCAGGAACTGCTGACACACTCCAGCCACATGTGGTCTGGCATTGTCTTGCATTAGGAGGAACCCAGGGCCAACTGCAACAGCATATGATCTCACAAGGAGTCTGAGGATCTCATCTCGGTACCTAATGGCAGACAGGCTACCTCTGGCGAGCACATTCCGGGCTGTGCGCCCCCCCCCAAAGAAATGCCACCCCACACCATTACTGACCCACCACCAAACCGGTCATGCTGGAGGATGTTGCAGGCAGCAGAACGTTCTCCATGGCGTCTCCAGACTCTGTCACGTCTGTCACATGTGCTCAATGTGACCCTGCTTTCATCTGTGAAGAGCACAGGGTGCCAGTGGCGAATTTGCCAATCTTGGTGATCTCTGGCAAATGCCAAATGTCCTGCACGGTGTTGGGCTGTAAGCACAACTTCCACCTAAAACCACCTACATGGAGTCTGTTTCTGACCATTTAAGTGGACACATGCATATTTGTGGCCTTCTGGAGGTCATTTTGCAGGGCTCTGGCAGTGCTCCTCCTGCTTCCCCTTGCACAAAGGCGGAGGGAGCAGTCCTGCTGCTGGGGTGTTGCCCTCCTACGGCCTCCTCCACGTCTCCTAATGTACTGGCCTGTCTCCTGGTAACGCCTCCATGCTCTGGACATTACGCTGACAGACACAGCAAACCTTCTTGCCACCGCTCGCACTGATGTGCCATCTTGGATGAGCTGCTCTACCTGAGCCACTTGTGTGGGTTGTAGACTCCGTCTCATGCTACCACTAGAGTGAACCGCCAGCATTCAAAAATGACCAAAACATCAGCCAGGAAGCATAGGAACTGAGAAGTGGTCAGTGGTCACCACCTGCAGAACCACTCCTTTATTGGGGGTGTCTTGCTGATTGCGTATAATTTCTACCTGTTGTCTGTTCCATTTGCACAACAGCATGTGAAATTGATTGTCAATCAGTGTTGCTTCCAAAGTGGGTAGTGTGATTTCACAGAAGTGTGATTGACTTGGAGTTACATTGTGTTGTTTAAGTGTTCCCTTTATTTTTTTGAGCAGTGTATATATTTATATTAATCAGATTTGAAGAAGTATTAAAAATACAGGTGAGAGCCATTTATATAGAATTTAATGTTCTATGTATTTGGGTTTATGTGCAAACCTGTGAATAGCACCCGTTACGGTACGGTACGGTACCGTACCGTACCATACCCCTTACGGTACGGTACGGTTATGAACCCATGTACCGTTGAAGCCCTACTGTGTTCTTAGGCAAAATTGTGAGTGAGCACACTCCCTTGGCTGAGAGGCAATTAACCACTTGCAGTTAACAATGGTTGACAGAGGAAGAACAATTTCAAGTACCACCCTCCTTTTAAATCTTCCAGTCTGTTAGTCTAACTCAATCAACATGACAGAGTGATCTCCAGCCTTGCCCTCGTCAACACTCTCACCTGTGTTAACAAGACAATAGCTGGCTTAATCGGTGGTCCTTTGTGATAGGGCTGAAATGCAGTGGAAATGTTTTTTGGGATTAAGTTCATTCTCATTGCAAGGAGGGACTTTCCAATTCATCTGATCACTCTTCATGACATTCTGGAGTATATGTAAATCGCCATTATCAACACAAAGCAGACTTCGTGAAAATAGTATTTCTGATATTCTCAAAACTTTTGGCCACAACTGTACATTGTTATCAGGGTTCTCACAAAAACATCAGAATCAGAATAACAAAAACCCCATATCTGTTGGGCTCTAATTACATGTGCATGAAATACTTGGACCAAACCCTGTGTGAGAAAGTCAAACTCTCATAGCTTAGATTTTGTCTTTAGTGCTTTTGAATACTTGGTTGGTAAATTATTTTAGAAATTACATTTTTGGTAATCTACATTATCTGTCAAATTTGTTTTGATAAATGTCCATAGCATTGACTAGAGATTTATAATCCAATAGCAATAATTGTTTTTGTTTAAACGCTGTGACACTGACTAAATGCCACAAGAGACTCATGGAGGTATCAAGACGCCAAAACAGAGAAATATAACAGTAATA
>JACXGM010013083.1:7476-23479 GCA_016801145.1 Umbra pygmaea
CACACACACACACACACACACACACACACACACACACACACACACACACACACACACACACACACACACACACACACACACACAGGAGTGGACTAAAGGTGCGATTAGTGTCTCCTAGAGGGGGGCTGTGCTTTGACAAGGCCAGTGGAAAGGAAATGATTAATGTTGAATACCAGCCCAGACCCTAAAACACACACATGCTGTAATCCCCCACAAGTGTGTTCTGATTCAGTAACCCCACCAGTGCTCAAACAACTTCTCCCCATGCAGAGCTCAGACAAACTGTACGACTGATATTGCTACATAGTCACAGAAAAGGGAAAGTGGAACTGGATGCCAAACTAAGAGCCCAAAACTAAATGCATGTATATAGGAGCATAATTGCAGACAGTGTTTTTTTTCTTATATTTGTGTTATTAATGAATGTGCAGGACTACAGTAAATGTTGTAGAGGCCTGGTTTGATTTAACCATTTAAACACAGTCCAGACTAACCAATACCAGGTGAGGGTTGGAGTGTTCCACACAGCTGTCCTTCTGAGGCCACAGTTAGGATCCAAATGAAACAGCCCTCACCTTTCCACTGATCAGAACAGAGGGAGTTACAGCTAACAATTAAAGTACTATTCTACTATTCTGTTGGTTTTGAACTGAACATGGGTTTGGTGTTTTGATTTTCCTAACTTTTCACCACTGATACATACAGTAAGACACGATTGTTGAGTGGATCAGGCTTTTGATATGTTATACCCATGTCAGATGCACAATACACAAACAATACTGTAAAAAATATTAACTAAAATACTTTATTAATGTGTAAATGGAACCAACCAAAATCAATTGATTATGTCTAAATCAAGGTTTCACAATCAATGGCAACCTTAATGATTATTGTAATTAACATCTACCTAAATCAAACCAGGAATTAAATTCCAATAATTTAAGTTCATTTAAGTCTGAAGGAACTTTATTGAGCCATTGCATCACTTCCTGTTCCTCTAGGGTAAAAAAATTAAGTAGCATGCATGCAATATCCCTTTGTCATCCAACAACATGAAGAAAACTAAAAACTTGCAGTTCAAAAGAGATAGATGGTAGTAGACCTTCATATATATGGTAATGGTTACAAGAAGATCCACAAACAATTGAATTTACCTCTGAGTGTTTTCAGGGCAATTATTAAAAAAATTCTAAAGATATGGAACAGTTAAAAACATCACGTGTAGTGTACGTAAATGCATTTTGCGCCCCAGGATACGGAAGATGGTGAGAGAAGCAACAAAATCCCCTAGGATCACCGTTAAATAATTGCAGTACTTAGTAGCATCTTGGGGTCAACGGGTTTCAAAAAGCACCATCATACACCACCAGTGGCGGGCCGTGCATTTTACACATAGGCCTTCACCATCTTCCTGAAATTAAAACGCATTATAATAACCTCACAATGACATTCTAGGGCTATAGGTTATTGTAATTTCGCATAACCACCTTATATTCATAGTGAAAATAAGTTTATGCCACTCGATAAAGATTATTTAACACTAGGCTGAACACCTATGAGACTTACAATACACTAATTGACCCGACATGACTGAAACCATAAGAATGTACCACTATTACGCACTATGACAGGATGTCGCATTACACATACTGTAGCCATGGGATAGCCAAAATCAATGTCCTAACCAATTAAACAAGAACTAACTTACAACACCCAGTCACAACACCACAAACATGCAAAAATGCCAGAAGGAACAATCAGGATTCAACAGACTTCCCCAGAGATTCCAGACAAGCAGCGGATTAAACACATACACTCACCTAAAGGATTATTAGGAACACCATACTAATACTGTGTTTGACCCCCTTTCGCCTTCAGAACAAGGTGCTGAAAGCATTCCTTAGAAATGTTGGCCCATATTGATAGGATAACATCTTGCAGTTGATGGAGATTTGTTGGATGCACATCCACGGCACGAAGCTCTCATTCCACCACATCCCAAAGATGCTCTATTGGGTTAAGAACTGGTGACTGTGGGGGCCATTTTAGTACAGCAAAATCATTGTCATGTTCAAGAAAACTAATTTGAAATGATTCAAGCTTTGTGACATGGTGCATTATCCTGCTGGAATAGGCTGTGGCATTTAAACGATGCCCAATTGGCACTAAGGGGCCTAAAGTGTGCCAAGAAAACATCCCCCAAACCATTACACCACCACCACCAGCCTGCACAGTAGTAACAAGGCATGATGGATCCATGTTCTCATTCTGTTTACGCCAAATTCTGACTCTACCATCTGAATGTCTCAACAGAAATCGAGACTCATCAGACCAGGCAACATTTTTCCAGTCTTCAACTGTCCAATTTTGTTGTGCTCTTGCAAATTGTAGCCTCTTTTTCCTACATGTAGTGGAGATGAGGTTGGGTCTTCTGCTGTTGTAGCCCATCCGGTCGTGCATGTTGTGGCTTCACAAATGCTTTGCTGCATACCTCGGTTGAAACGAGTGGTTATTTCAGTCAAAGTTGCCTTTCTATCAGCTTGAAGCAGTCAACCCATTCTCCTCTGACCTCTAGCATTAACAAGATATTTTCCCCCACAGGACTGCCGTATACTGGATGTTTTTCCCTTTTCACACCATTCTTTGTAAACCCTAGAAATGGTTGCGCGTGAAAATCCCAGTAACTGAGCAGATTGTGAAATACTCAGACCGGCCCGTCTGACACCAACAACCATGCCATGTCAAAATTGCTTAAATCACCTTTCTTTCCCATTCTGACATTCAGTTTGGAGATCAGGAGATTGTCTTGACCAGGACCACACTTCTTTGAAGCAACTGCCATGTGATTGGTTGAGTAGCTCACTGCATTAAGGAGAAATTGAAAGGGTGTTCCTAATCATTCTTTAGGTGAGTGTATGCAGGTTTACCACGCACACTCAAAGGAACAGCCCGCTTAGACCACTGAATCTGAACCATAGACCTTATATATATACACGATCTAAACATGCTTCACACCAGTAGTGAGCTAAAACAAGCAAGCAGTAATAATTAACAGGTATTAACAGGCCTGGCGCCAGGATGAAGTGTGTCTGTTTATCTCCCCCTCCTTGAATACAAATACAGTAGATATACTAAGCCGCATTAAGAACCGTTAAGGCCCTGCTAGTAAAAATATATAAAAATCCATCAAACTCACCAAAGCTGCTTATTATTTGAAAACAAAGTCCATCCTCCTTTCTTTCTCTTTTAAAAAGACTTCTATGAGGCGGTTGTACAGCACATCTTTGCGTTAAGTTCCAATAAAAGACCTTGCCCAGTGCTGAGAGTCGATCCTGCCCAGTCCTGTATTCGCCAACAAAGGTACTTCTTCACCTCCATCTGCCCTTCTGCTAAAAGTAAAAAATCGAACAATCTAAAAATGTAAAGTTTAAAGAAATCGAAGACAGGTGTAAGCTAGTTCTTCTTCGGATGGCGAACATTTTAAAAAAAATGTGTAATTGAACTTTATTGCCACTCCTATCAGCAACAGAAACGATGCTGACGTAAGACTAGGCTTGCAGAAACGCTTTAGTTGGTCAAAGAACACACCCAACATGGTAAAGTCGAAATCTGATTGGTTAAAAATATGACAATCAACAACATGGTCCTGATGGGCTTCACCAGCAGATGGTATTCACTCAGAATTCTGAAGGCCCCAGTCTACCCGGAGACAACACAGATGAAAAAATCTTATTGGATAAAAGCTTTCATTTATATGAGCTGCGCTAAAAGCAAGGCAACTGAACAGAGCGTACTGTAGCAAGAAATTACCTTATAGACTAATTGAAATTAACTTTGTAAAATATATATAGTGTTAATGAAAAAATATATTAAAGTAAAAATACATTTCTGATTCTGACTATCTTTGGGCCTGCAGAGAAGGCCTTGCAGGCACTGACCGCCCACCACTGGACACCACCTCCACAACGATGGCCTCTTTGGAAGGGTTGCCAGAAGAAAGCATTTTTTGATTTCAAGACACAGATGCAAGTGCTTGAAGTTTGCCAAATGTCATTTAAATTATGACTGGAATAAGGTGCTCTGGTCAGATGAAACCAAAATGTATCATTTTGATCAGATACAGCATTGAAACAGAGATGAATACAAGGAGAGGCACTTCATACCCACAGTGAAATATGGTGGTGGGTCAGTGATATTTGAGGCTGTTTCAATTCCAGAAGTCCAGGAGACCTAGTCAAGATTGATGGCAAAATGAATTCCAGCAAGTATCAGGCAATTTTTTCTGGTTTCCAATTCTGAGACATGGCCATGAGTAGACATTCCAACAAGACAATGATCCAAAAACATACCTCAAGATCCACACAGAAATAGTTATGTGATAACAAAATAAATGTTCTGCCATGGGAAGTTGATAAGCGCAAACCCAAGAATGTGAAGGATCTTGAAAGGATCTGCATTAAATAATGCTCCAAAATCCCTCCAAACATGTTCCTTAACCTTGTCAAACATTACAGGAAGAGACTCCATGCTGTTATCCTTGCCAGAGTTGGTTACACTAAGTACTGAATAAGGAGTGCCAATAATTATAGAACCATGATTTTGGTGTAATTTCTTTCATGTTAACATTTTTTATAGGTTTGGTAGGTTCTTTTATGAGTTTGGATGGTTCCATTAAAACATTAATAAAGTGTCTCTAAGATGTTTGGTATTGTCACAGTGTGGGTGTATATAGAGAGAGAGGGAGACCAAGGCAGGTAGATCGTGGTTGCTTGATTAATGTTGACGGTCCGGGAAATATACACTGCATGTACAGTAGTTGCAAGCAAACAGTTGAAGCATGAGCACAAATATCCAAATCTATTATGCTCTAACGCGGCGTAGACGCGGAAAACAATATAATATGTACAGAGCGAACACATAAACAATATAATATGTACAGAGCGAACACATAAACAATATAATATGTACAGAGCGAACACATAAACAATATAATATGTACAGAGCGAACACATAAACTATATAATATGTACAGAGCAAAAACATAAACTATATAATAAGTACAGAGCGAACACATAAACTATATAATATGTACAGAGCGAACACATAAACTATATAATATGTACAGAGCGAACACATAAACTATATAATATGTACAGAGCGAACACATAAACAATATAATACGTACAGAGCGAACACATAAACAATATAATATGTACAGAGTGAACACATAAACAATATAATATGTACAGAGCGAACACATAAACAATATAATATGTACAGAGCGAACACATAAACAATATAATATGTCAGAGCGAACACATAAACAATATAACAGAGCGAACACATAAACAATATAATATGTACAGAGCGAACACATAAACTACAAACTACAACAACATTCTTTTCACAACTTACAATAATTGTAGATCTCCTGGACATCTATATTTCCATAGTGCAACATAACATCACACGTTGAAAATATAATAATGACTCGCGCCACTCTCTGTTCTACTGAGGATTAAATAGGGAAGAAAGGAGACTGGCTGTAAGCACTTACTAATTAGAACCAACCGACTGATCTCAAACAAACCAAGTAAGCTTTCAGTAGAACAGGGAGTGGTGCACCTTCTACATTAATCCCCATATATACAGACTAGAACAAAAAAAACCACCAATAAACATAATCATCTATATACAATACTGTATACGAGTCCATATCTCTGTTCCATTATTACCATTATTGCCAGTCAGTAGTGCCAGTAATTTTGGAGCCCAGTTAATCAGTTAATTTGAACTATCAATCACCCACTAGACCCTCCCCCATAAGTCCTGTGTGCAGCTGGTTATAGTCCCCCTGTATGGCTGTTGGATTTAGCTTTGGAGGCTCACCCCGCAGTGTTATTACTCTGTACATTTAAACAATGACGATAAAGATTGCTTCGTTAGGCCAAATTCGAGTTGAAAGTGTTCAAAGCTCAATGCTCTGTTTGCAGTAGAGAATAGAGTCGAGTTTACTACAACCATAACATTGTGTGTGTCTGTCCACTGTCAAATATATTTTCTTGAGAGAGCACTGGAGAAGTATTAATGGGGTGCAAAAACGACTCTGCAACAAAAAACAAGCACACACACACACGCCTGATCTCATCTGTAGACCAAGCCCCAATACAGTCACGTACACATTAAACACACTTACTGTACATACAAACACAATTACTGTACTTACACAACTGTATACTGTAAATACATTTACACACACACACACACACACACACACACACACACACACACACACACACACACACACACGCACACACACACACACACCAACGACAAATAGATAGCACACAGTACACAAATTAAGCACAAACACACTTGATAGACTCTTTCTTGTCCAGAAAGCATCCAGTGTAGCTGAAAAGGTACAAAAGTATACAAACCTACATTGTATAATTTCAGAGAGATATGCAGGGCAAGAGAAACATGAAGTTAGTTAGTTGTCAGTAGGGGAAATTCGGGGAACCCCTGGTTATTACAGGTTCCTGGAATTTTGCAAGACTAGATTTAACATCAGAAGAAAATCCTGTCAAAACCAATCAAACTGAATTATCCTGCTCTCTCTTTGTGTTGGTGCATGTTTGTTTGTGCGTACATGTGTGCGTGTGTGGACTTTTTGTTTCAGATTCAAGCCGTGGCTGCGTGGCGAAGCTGTCATTCTCGTGCCCTTTTAAGGGGCATTACTGCCTGTATGCCAAGTCCAGTTTCACCGTGACCAGCCACCAGCCTCAGCTCTGGATCTACATCATGATGCTTCATCTCCAGGTGAGGTTGTCAAACCTCTCTCAGGGGACACCGTGGACATTTAAAACATTGCTGTACCCTGGAACAAGCAGAGATATTTGCCCTAGTCAAGGCTCAATGAGTAGTTAAAAAACTTGAGACTTTTGAGCTAGCTGTGAAAATAAAGCTAGCATTGTATGCAAATGTTTAGGCACCCCTGACAATTTCCATTTCAATTTATTTTATAAATAAATGGGTGTTTGGATCAGCAATTTCATTTCGATTTACCAAATAACTGAAGGATACAATAGTTTTTCAGTAGTGAAACGAGATTCATTGGATTAACAGAAGATGTGCAATATGCATCAAAATTAAATTAGAATTACATTTGGGCACCCTTGTCATTTTGTTGATTTGAATTACCTAGCACTGATTTGAATTGGAACACACAATTGATTTGGTGAGCTTATTAAGCCTTGAACTTCATAGACATGTGCATCCAATCATGAGAAAAGGTATTTCAGGTGGCTGCAAGTTGTTGTTCTCTTTTACGCTCCTCTGAAGAGTGGCAAAATTGTTCAACATTATGGTTTAGGGGGAAAGCTACAAAAAGATATTGCAGAGATTTAAGATGTCAGTGTCCACTCTGAGGAACATAGTGAGGAAATGGAAGACCACAGGCACAGTTGTTGTTAAGGCCAGAAGTAAAATATCGGAGAGGCAAAGTGACGGATGGTGAGAATGGTCAAAAACAGCCCACAGACAACCTCAAAAGACCTACAACATCATCGCACAAGCACAAGGAGAAGCTGTATGGGAGAGTGATGCGGAAGAAGCCTTTTCACTTGAGGTAAGCTAACGCACATTTGGACAAGCCAGTTTCATTTTGGAAGAAAGTGCTGTGGACTGATGAAACAAAGATTGAGTTATTTGGTCATAACAAGGGGCATTATGCATGGCGGCAAGACAAACACTTGCTACCCACAGTAAAGTTTGGTGGAGGTTCAATCATGCTGTGGGGCTGTGTGGCCAGTGCCAGTATTGGGAATCTTGTTAAAGTTGAGGGCCGCATGGATTCCACTCAATATCGACAGATACTTGAGAATAATGTAGAGAAATCAGTCACAAAGTTGAGGTTATGTCGGGGCTGGATAATTCAACAAGGCAAACGACCCAAAACACTACTCAAAATCCACTCTGGCATTTATGCAGAGGAACAAGTACAATGTTCTGAAATGGCCATCCTAGTCCCCAGACCTGAATATCATAAAAAATCTGTGGGGTGATTTGAAGCCGGCTGTCCATGCTCGGCAACCATCAAACCTAGCTGAACTGGAGATGTTTTGCAAGGAGGAATGGTCCAAAATACCTTCATGTAGAATTCAGACCAGCCGCGGTCGGTGAATCTTAATTGGGGAGGACGGGCTCGTATTACGCTCAGAACCGGAGTGAATGGAATGTGTGCAAATCAAAAAAACAATTGGTTTTGTTCTTTGCGCACCATTCCATTCACTCCGGTGCCGAGCGTAATACGAGCCCGTCCTCCCCAATTAAGATCCACCGATCGCGGCTGATTCAGACACTTATTACAGGCTATAGGACACATCTAGAGGCTGTTATTTCTGCTAAAGGAGGCTCAACTCAATATTGATGTGATATTTCTGTTGGGGTGCCCAAATGTATGCACCTGTCAAATTCCGTTTTGATGCATATTGCACATTTTCTGTTCATCCAATAAACCTCATTTCACTATCGAAATATTACTGTGTCCTTCAGTCATTTGATAGATCAAAATGAAATTGCTGATCCAAACACCCAATTATTTATGAATGAAAATCATGGAAATTGTCAGGGGTGGCTAAACGTTTGCATACGACTGTATAATAGCTACATGAACAAAAAAAGAAGCTAACTCTAATTTTTCTCCAGTCTTCTTCTTTTCTAATAAAATGAAGGTTGGTGGTTAGATCCCCAGGTCCTCCTGACCATGTCTCAAGGTGTCCATGAGCAAGACACCTAACCCCAGCTGCTCCCGACGAGCTGGCTGGCGCCTTGCTTGGCTGACACTGCCGTTGGTGTATGAATGTGTGAATGAATGGGTGAATGTGAGGCACTGTAATGCGCATTGGTGGCCATTGGTCAGAAAAAGCGCTATATAAATGCAGTCCATTTACCATTTTACCATTTTTGTTAAAACTGCTTCCTAGTAAACATATTTAAAACATAACTGTGCACTGTTTTAAATACAAGTAATAGATGTTGGACCTCTAGGACAGGATTAAGAAACCTGCTCTACAACACATTACAATGCACACACATGTATATCTAGCTTCGTTAACCTGATGTAATCCAAAAGATTTTCTAACCCCTCTTGCAGAGTAAACACAGTGCTGCCCTGAGCTCTCAGAATGAGTGTGTCCAGTGGTTGGGGAGTCTGTGGGAGAGGACCCAGCTAAAGGGAGCTCATAGCTTCTCCATGACCATGACACAGCACACTCCACTACACAGAAAGGTACTGGGCATGTGTATATGTGTACTGTAGTATGTGTGTGTCCATGTGTGCCAGACTTGCATTCATCCCTAAATACCTACTAACCCTGACGGACTTCAGGCAAATTTGAGATTTGCTCTGCAAGTCAGTCAGGCCAAAAGCCCATTCAAGCTCATTTCCAATTTATCCAAATCGATGCACCAATCAGAACCATTGAGGCAGGCAATACACGATGACGATTGCACAGCTATATACTGTCATGGGTATTCAAGACTTAATTTCCATTTCCTTTCATCTAGCAGCAATATATTGTGCTGGCAGCAGCTAAGAGTTTTTATTTCCAAATAAAATCATTTTTGAAATTCATTGCAATGTGTCAAATATCAATGATATAAAAACAGTAATGAAGCCTTCAATGCCCATCACTAAAATGATATCATATCTATGCTAGTTTGCCAGTAAATTTGGAAGGAGATCTTATGGTCTGATGATAACAAAACAGATACTATAATATTAATCTTATATCAGGTAAATGACCCCCAATGTAGGAGTGTCTCAAAAAAGTAATTGTCTTGGAGTGACACAGTCAAAGCCCATACCTAAATCCAATTGAGAATATGTGGGATAACATTTCTGTTCATCAAAGATCGCAATCTAACTTTTTTATGTATTGATTTATTTTTTCCGATTTTCCTCCCTTCTCATTTTCTTCTCTAATCCTGCCTTGTCGGTAGCGCCGCAACAGATCTGTGGGATGACGAGCGGTGCACTGTCACAAGGTGATTAAATGGAAGGAGTCAAACGCAGAGTTGTGGTTGCTAATGAAGTTCCTTTACTTAGCGGTGTAAAGCAGACACTTTAGAGGAAAAAATAAAAGGGGTGGCTAAAACAAGAGCCACGAATATACCATACAAAAATGAGTAGTAGTAATTCTATTTCATAAACAAGGGCCTATAAATGCAGCTTACATGTACAACACACTCTCGGAATACAGCTATAATCTCCCACGCTCCTCCTTACAGCACCAACATCTATATAGGGAGGACACAGCACAGCTGTTAGGAATGAGATGCTGATGAGAGTGACACGGGGGGGAGGAGGGAGCACGGTGGTATCAATAGGTGGGGGACCCAGACCGCCGAATCCTGTTCACGCCAGTAGGGGGAGCTCCAGGAGAGATGTTGACACGCACACGTTTCATCCAACCACATGTCGCCCAAGCCGCCGATTCTTTTCACACTGTTATCCCAACAAAGAAGCCTTTAGTCGGATCATGCACGGGATGATTATCGTGTATACTTCCTCGATTGAATTTACAGGCGCCCGATCTGAACCCAAAGAGTCGATGGAGAGCAACGTGGTAGAAGTCACTACAAAGCTACTGAATTGTAACCAAATGCAATTGTATGGTGTGTAAAGAAACAATAAGATCATGTGATTGCATATTGATTGTAAATATTGTTCGTGGTTCATGTGAAAACACAATTGCATTTATAAAAAATCACTAGAAATTTGTTTTATCCAAAAATAGACTAATTTTAGCAACAAATGAACATGGACCCACTACATATCTATGCAATGAATAAACTATGATTATTGCAATGAATTACAAGCGCTATTATTCTGTATAGAAAACCAAAGAGCTTGTGCTCCCGGCACCACGCAGTGTTGCCAGGCGAATGCGCCGGCCCCACCGCCAGCAATGCCTCTGCTTGGCAGCCCAATGCCAATTTTGCGCTGCCTCGTGCATTAGGCCCGGGAAAAATCAGGACTGTCCTGCAATGCCTACTATGCCACACAGAGTTCCCAATCTAACCTGATGGTGCTTAAGTAATTTTGGAAAAGAATAATGTGCAGAGCTGGTAGGAATTTACAGTATTAATAGTGTCACTGCTGCCGAACGAGCCTGCATCAAATATTGGCTAAAGAGGGTGAATACTTTTGGCAACCATTTCCTGTTTTGAATTTTGTATTAATTTAGAAACAATTTTAGATAGAATTTTTACTTTGATATTTTTATATTCTGGCAATGATTCCTAAGTAAATCCATGTTGATTTCCTGCTGAAACACAATATGTAAAGGTCCAAGATCTGAATCCCCCTAGACTGCTGGATTCAGTTTATCTGGTAACACTTGGTGGTTAGGTTGTTGACACACTCTGGGTTATTTTGTCCCAGCCAGTTGGGTTGTGTGAATAACCAAACGTTATGGGTTGCTTTTGCATTGCCCACACATGGTCATTTAAACTTTTTTGGATTATATTCAATTTCATCTTCTGCTTTTTATAATATTATCCATAGGTTACTGTCATTATGTGTAGCATATATTTAGCAGACTGCTGATTGTCACTATGAGAACTTCTTTCAGGTAAAATCGTGCTCATTATTGTTCTGTTGCTAATGTACTAGGAGTGTAACCAGAGCCAGGGCCTACAAGTGATCTAGGTGGTTACCTAGAGCCAGGTGTGACTGTGTGGCAAATAGTTTACATGACTTATGGGTAAGGTAGGAGGGCCCCCTAGCCAAGGGTGTAGGAAAGAGTTTGATATGGGGGGGGGGGACACTGTATATTTTTCACAAATTAAATTTTTGCTGTGGACCACATTGTCTGTCTGTAATGATGGGGAGGATATGTCACCCTGTCCCCCTGTTCCTATGCCCTTGTTTCTGATTATTGATTGAGGAACTGGCATTGAACAGGCAGCAACTCAACCTCCATCCTTTGGTTTAATCCATTACATTCATGAATACATTTTAAAACCTCACACCCTGCAGTGCCACCTGCCTCTCCTTTTGTTTCTTCCATGACTGCATCAGGGTTCTCCTAATAACTAAATAATTGTAGCCTATATGATATTGCAAACAACGTAATAGTGTACTTATATTACTTTATTTATTATTACATCAAGATGTTGGATCTGGGAACTCACCATTGGCAGGGTTCAATCCAAGGGGCGGGATAAATGGTTGTCTTTCAAATGCCACAACCAACCAGAGCAACGAAGTATCCGGTCGGCAAATCTCTGACCAGAATTGGTTTTTCCAGCTCGCAAGTCCAACAGAGAGTTGCTAGACTGAATTAAATTTGCTGCCCCTAGGGTGCGTCTAGATTTCTATGCTAGACTTATATATGACCTGTTATGTTCATCTTGGGCTCTTCTGTATGTGGAAAATTGATAAAAGAAACTTTCACATATTCATCATGACAGTAATTCGTTTTAAGACCTCACCTCACACCCTCTTCCTGTTACTTCATTTGTAACTCTTTCATGTGCCACTCCTACCTCACCTGCCTCTTCCCTGATGGTAACAGCATTCTCCTGATGACACATTATATAATGTTTTATGTAAATCTAGGCTTGGTAAATGATAGGTTTTGATGTCGTCCTGTCCTTGTGTAAAATGTGCTATATATGTGCTATGTTATGTCCTTTAATGATAATTTTTCTGTGGGGTGGCATTATACTGAAATGAGACGACAGAACATTTTACTTTGGCTAAGGTTGACACAGAGAAATCGATTACCAGCTATATCTATAGCTATGTGGCTAGCTATCTAACATAACGTTAGTTAGCACCTATCTCAAAAGCATAAAACACGTGCTATTAAAAATTCCATTGTTGATTTAGTCATCATATGCCTCCTATCCATAATTCAATTTTAAAAAGCTTGGAAACTTCAACCGCTTGACTGAGACTAATTTACCTCATAAAAGTCGAGTCTTATTCAAGTTCAACGCTAGTGTGCACCGGTAACATATTTTTATGTTCCTAGTGTAATTTTAACTTCTCTTTACCAATCAGATGCTCTGACTATAGGTGAAAAGTGAAGAATGTGAAGCTGGTGATTATTCAAACATGAAAAGGGAAGGTTTGACTTTCTTGCAAAACTGTATGGGCCCTATCTTACACCCAGCGCAAATGACTTTTTACACCAACGCATGTATCATTCCTATCTTGCACCTGACGCATATGGGACTTTTCCCTCCGCAGACGTGCATTGGTAAATTAGGGAATGAACTTGCATTCCTTGGGCAGTTCAGCGAAAAGAAGAGGCGTGTTCTGGCGCAAACAGTTGCTATTTTAAGGGTGCATGCTTGGCCATAATAGCGTGTGCACAATGTGCATACGATGCTAATAGTAAAATCACCCATGTCTTTGCGAATTACCCTGGCTCAAGCCACAACTCATTTATGGCAAACTCTGCCATCTTTGATGGGAATCCGCCCTTGGTTGGGTGGCTGTGAAAGGGACAACGCTATCCTTTCAAGACATGGCTGAGGATGACACCATTTGATGCCAGCAACAGTGCGTGAAATGCCGTTCAATCGAAAACACACAAACACGCAGTGCGTGAACGAACATTGGGCACACTGAAAATGCACGTCATGTGTTTGGATAGGATAGGAGGCACTTTACACTACTCAAGTCGCAGCATTCTTTGTAGCTTGTTGTGTTTTACACAACATATCAATGAATCATTGATGTGTTGAGGACATAAAAGAGGAAATGTTAGAGGACTTAAGGAGACGTGATGTTGAAATGCATGTGCTGTTACTTGCCACTTAGCCTCAGAGCTTATATGACAGAAGAGTGAGGCAAGCAAAGTAATCTCGCTCTAATGTTAGACTACATTACAAAAATATTACCATGCATTCATAACCTTGTGATTCAATGATTGTGAGCACAAAACATCGGAAAGTATGTCTTGTGACATTTCCTTATTTACATATAAAAAAGAAAAATCTATAGCAATCCGTCATTATAATAGCAATCTGCCATGGAACAAGCGCGCCTGCTCTTAAAGGGAATGTGAGATGACGCTCTGATTGGTTTATTGCATGTTACGCCCAAGCCACACCTATGACTAATGAAGCTACTTCAGACCTACCCATTTTACATTTACGTTGGGCGCAAGAGTAATTTATTCCGCCGGTAAAATAGCAACAGCACCTGGGACCCTCCCACAATGTCACTTGCGTTTCGTGTTTGATACTTGCGTTTCAGATCGTTAAAATAGGGCTTTTTATCTTCTTTGTCGCGCTTTCAAAATAAAGGTTCCAAATCGAAAGTTTTTGTCCCTGCGGTATAGGCTAATTTTTGGGTGGGACACATGCAGCGTTTTCCAATATTGAGGGGGACACATCCCCCCGTTCCCTCCGGTTCCTATGCCAGTGCCCTTACAAAAATGTTTCCTAGGGCCCCAGGGAAATCCAGACTGCCTGTGGGTGTAACGGTACGCCTAACCCACGGTACAGTATGTATTGCCGTTTGAGGGTCATGGTACAGAACATTTTCGGTACTGTGACAGAAAACAGTTTAATTAAAGAACAGTTTTTAGTTTAACTGGCAAAAGATGGCTAAATTCTGCAGCTAAAAACATGGCTATCGCACTTTTAATTTATTTTGCGTTATCAGATTCTGCTGAAAAGGGGACAATTACATCTGCAACCGAATGACTATATGAACAAAGTTACATTGTGAAGCCTGCAACTTGTCATGTTCTCTTAATCGCTAACTATACATTTCTGATATAAATATTTATAACAGGCAACATTGACGTTTAGCAATATTAGAGTCTAATTTTGTCTGCAGGTGAACCAATGTATTTTGCCATGTTGATTCATCTCTACCACTCGTCATTATAGGTCTAGCTGTCCTTCTCGTGTTAAAAAAAGTTGCCAACAATGATAACATTGTTGATTACGATGTGCACAAAGGCTCAGTATAACTAAATATACACATATAACATTATGACCACCTGCCTAACATTATGTATGTCCCGCTTTTGCCGCCAAAGCAGCAGCCCCATAAGCAGAAAAACTGTGAGGCATTGTGTATTCTATTAGCTTTCTATCAAATCCAGCATGAACTATTTCAGCTATCATAAACTACAGTGGCTTGTCTGTTGGATCGGACCACACGTGCATCAATGAGCCTTGGCCGCCCAACACATCAACATTGAGGACAAAATTAAGATGCAGGAAAAACGGGCAAGCATAAGGATTTGAGCAACTTCTACAAGGGCCAAATTGAGATGGCTAGATGACTCGGTCAGGGCATCTCCAAAACTGCAGCTCTTTGTGGGGTGTTCCCGGTCTGCAGTGGGCAGTACCTATCAAAAGTGGTCCAAGGAAGTAAAAACAATGAACTGGTGACAGGGTCATGGGCGGCCAAGGCTCATTGATGCACGTTGGGCGCGAAAGCTGGCCTGTGTGGTCCGATCCAACAGACGAGCTACTGTAGCTCAAATAGCTGAAAAAGTTCATGCTGGTTCTGATAGAAAAGTGTCAGAACACAGTGCATCGTACTTTGATGCATATGGGGCTGCTATTTTGACAGTGAAAGGGGGACCTACACAATGTTAGGCAGCTGCTCATTATGTTACGGCTGGTGTATATTTTCATATCAAGCAGATTTTTTTGAAGAGGCATTAAAAAAACATTATTTCTTTATAATCTAGTATTCTATGTATTTGGGTTCATGTGAGAACCGTGAATAGCACCCCATAACGTATGGTGCAATTATGATTAATTATGATTAACTCTCGTTGGGGTTCGGATGCCGCAGTTATTTCAACACACTGCTCACCGGACCTGGAGCTACTAACTGTAAACATACGTCCCTTCTATCTCCCCCGGGAGTTTACTTCCGCTATAATCACAGCAGTCTACATACCTCCGCAGGCGGATAAGGCGCGCGCGCTTGAGGGACTATATAGAATAATAAGTG
>JACXGM010013084.1:0-23379 GCA_016801145.1 Umbra pygmaea
GGAACTCCCACTTTCCCCATGACCCTCCCACGAACGCATATTGAAAGCGCAACTTGTCTCTTGTCGCTCATGTGGCACGCAATCTGCGATTTTACCCAAGTGCGCCTGGTTAGTAAATAGCCCGCATTGGTTACGTCCGTCTTTGCGACCAATTAGCGCCTGAAAACAGGCGCAAACGGCTTGATAAATCTAGCCCATACTGTACATCCACATATACTGTACATACAGCGGGTGAAATAAGTATTGAACACGTCACCGTTCTTCTCAGTAAATATATTTCCAAAGATGCTATTGAAATGAAATCTTCACCAGATGTTGGTAACAACAAAGGTAGTCCATACATACAAAGAAACCAAAACAAATAAGTTCAGAAATAAGTTATGTGTAATAATATGAAATGACACAGGGAAAAAGTATTGAACATGTTTACTGAGTACAAAAGCTTGGTAATGACAGCTTCAAGACACCTCCTGTATGGAGAAACTAGTCGCATGCATTGCTCTGGTGTGATTTTGGCCCATTCTTCCAAACAAACAGTCTTCAAATCTTGAAGGTTCCGTGGGCCTCTTTTATGAATCTTGATCTTCAGTTTTTTCCATAGATTTTCAATTGGATTTAAGTCAGGTGATTGCCCATTCATCTTTCCTTCAATTATGTGTAGTTTGCCAGTACCATTTGCTGAAACGCAGGCCCACACCATGATGATCCCACCTCCAAACTTTACTGTTGGTGTGGTGTTTTTAGGTTGATGTGCAGTGCCATTACTCCTCCAAACATGGGGTGTATTATGGCATCCAAACAGTTCAATTTTGCTTTCATCTGACCACACTATATTCTCCCAGTATTTCATTGGCTTTTTCAAATGTTGTGCAGCAATCTTTAAACAAGCTTCAACATGCTTTTTTTCAGCAATGGAGTCTTGCATGGTGAGCGTGCATACAGGCCATGGCGGTGGAGTGCATTATTTATGGTTTTCTTTGTGACAACAGTACCTGATAAATGCAGGTCTTTTTGAAGCTCTCCACAAGTGGTCCTTGGCTCTTGAACAACTCTTCTGAATTTTCTTTTCACTCCTCAGTCAGAAATCTTGTGAGGAGCACCTGGTCGAGGCAAATTTACGGTGTAATGATTGTCTTTCCACTTCCGTTTTATGGTCTCAAAACTGCTCACTGGAACATTCAGAAGCTTAGAAATGCGCCTATAACCAATGCCATCATGTTTTGCAACAATTAGGTTGCAAAGATCTTGAGATAGCTCTTTGATTTTACCCATCATGAGATGTGTCTTGTGTGACACCTTGGCAAAGAGACCTTTTTGTAGGCCATCAGTTGGGACTGAACCAGCTGATATTAATTTGCACTGACAGGGGGCTGGATTGCTTTTTAATTACTGATGGTTTTCAGCTGTTGTCTTGGCTTTCCATGCTTTTTTGCACCTCCGTTTCTTCATGTGTTCAACAACTTTTCCCTGTATCATTTCACATTATTACGCATTACTTAACGCACGCGCGCGCGCACGCACGCACGCACGCACGCACGCACGCACGCACGCACGCACACACACACACACACACACACACACACACACACACCTATGGATAGCGCGGCATATAGCGGCAGTGCTATATAGACACACTGATTACTAGGTTTAGAGGTAATTACCCAATCAACTACACTCGTACGTAGAGGGATCTACCCAAGTATATCAGCTACATAACAAGGTGTCCAGAGTGGCGTGCCAACCCATAACACATTTACATATAACAAAAATAGTCCATTCTACATAAACAAATCAAACTCTGTTCAGTGTATGCCGCATCATACATAAAAGTCAGAATATTACATCACAATTTACCTAAATTTTTATGGCTGTTTGGAAGAGTAGAATAAATAGAATAAATAAACTCACAAGTCTGTTTTTCAAATTATTAAGATTTAAAGCTTTATTATAAGACTATACTGTAGACCAAAGACCACAGCCACCCAGGCCGTGAACTTTTCTCACTACTGCCGTCTGGTAGACGTTACCGGAGCATCAAGTTACGGACCACCAGACTTAAAAACAGTTTCTTCCCCCAGGCCATTCGGCTGCTCAACATGGAACACAGACACTGATCACAAATCGTCTGTTGAGCACTAACATTCTCTGGTCACTTTATGCACTCTACATCTGATGTAGAAGAATTCAAATGCACCTTTAAAAGCAATTTTCCATGCCAAATCTATAATATTTACTACTTCTACTGTTGTATATTTTTACATGGCGTTTATAAAATTATTATTACTATTGTCATTATTATTTTAAAAATTCTTTATATTGTTGTAATTCTTTTTTTTAAGCCCACTGCATAGATGTGTCGTTCCATGTCAAAATAATTTCTCTGCATAGGATGATGTATGTTATTCGATGCATATGATAAATAAACAACTTTGACTTTGACTTTGAGAAGGGCAGACTATGGTTCAGGACAAATATAAAGTAACCACGACCTGCACTTATTTCCAAACATCATAAAAACATTAATTAAACATTTATTTTCACAAGTTTTGCACCTTGATTGCAAGGTCTGTGTAATTTCCATCCATTATTGTTGTATTGCTTTCCATATCATTAAATAGTTAATGGTTTATATCATTAAATATTTTACTTGTGCTGTAGCAATGACATAACTTTTTTTATATCTGGCTTTTTTTCGGGCCGGGCTTAATTAATTTCTGTGACGTTGGACCGGGCTTGGGCTCAGGCCTCATTTGAGCTGGCTTGGGTCGGACCAGGCTGAGTTCAGGCCCGATGACAACCCCAGCGGCTATTCGCTGGCAACGCACAATTTGGAGTGTGTTAATGCACTTATAAAACGGTTGACAATATTTTGTGAAAATGTATGTTTTAATTAGTATTACTCAAGAAAATGATCACGAGTTGTGCAGTTACTGTCTAACATTAACGTACCCCCCAACACTACTTTTGCCATGTTAGTAAGCCACATAAATCAAGTAGTTCCTATTAAACGGATCATTTAGATAATTTTTAATAAGATCTGAACACTTATGTACAGTATTGTTTAGTTTCAATGGCATTCGTTTTCCAGTCTGCCTTATTGATACATTTGTTTATGCAATTCAAATGTTTAGTTGATACAGACTTCACTGTCAGCATCAATCAGCCTACAAGCCGTACTGTACTGACGACACTATGGGTAACGCGGTCAAGCAAACATCTGTGCAGTTTTGCATTGCAAGTGCATTTCTAAATTGTTTTTCTGGAGAAATTCAAATAGATCCATCAAAAACCACAATGTACAATCTTCTCTGGGAACGAAATGTTATGAATACGGGCAGACTTCCATGTGTGCAGGTGCTTCCATTGATATGTTTACACAACCGATCAGAGGATGATTTCCTCAAACTTCAACTAAAGAGGGAGGGAGATTATTCAAACTACTAACAACACAAAGGAAAATAATTGTAGGCTATATGCCTCAACAATTTACAGAAAATATAAATAAAACAATAGGCATAAAAATAATAGCAGGCAACTTCTATGTCTGATTCAACAACTCTATGCATAGAGAAGTATTTTTTTATCTTAATATTGCTGGTGAGAACATTAGGCTACTGTAATTCCTCTTTCAGAGACTCACTTATAATAAAGATGTCAAAACTGTACGGTATTTTTTTGATATTTTAAAATATATAAAAGGGGTCTATGGATAGATGGATAAACAACCTAACCCATGATGTGTGGTATGGCAACAAGCAGCACTTTTATGGATAAGCCCTTGTCTGGTTCCAGTCCCTGAATCAGGCTAGATAAACCCCATAATTACCTGAGGAAATCAAATTGTCCCTTAAATTTGTATCGGGTGAAACATCTAGTGTTTCGTGTTAGGAAGTCAGCTCTTCACTCTGTCCAAGTGGTGTGAGAGATAGCTAAAACAATTAGGTTTACGAGACAGTCACTAGTTAGCTATAGCTTCTTCACGAAAAAACACTATTACTAAACAGATTAGATTACTTAAAACCTGTGGCTGGTTATTCTTTATTTTTTATTTAACCTTCTTTTCACCAGGTAAGCACACTGAGAACAATTTCTCATTTGAAATGGCGACCTGGCCAAGTATTACCAGTATGCCTATATCAGCCACAATCTTTTTGCGGTAAGTGACTGTTAAAGCCGTTTTTATTTTGTAGATGGTCTTATTTGTAAGTTGGTGTTAAGATTTAAAGCGAGAGAAATTGTCCGCCATGTTTTTTATTTTGGTCAGCTCCTCAGGTTGGCGTAGTGATACTTTTTGATTGCATATAACTACACTGAGTGATTAGGCAACATTCTACCAGGGAATTGTCATAGGCTTGGAATGCAAATTTAGCCAAATTGCAGATTTCGCTGAACCTGTTTTATAAATGCCAATAGAACATGACTAAAAGCTGCTCTTAAGCATAATGCAACCAAGACTGTCAGGATACAGCACCTGATAGAGAAAGGGGCTTTAGCCTTCCAATCATCATGTCCACCCCTGACTACCAAGATGTTTCACATTATGTCTACATGAAAAACCCCAGAACTTCTGATTCTAAATAGTTTTTCTCTAAATTCCATTCCTGGCTGCAAGGATAGACTAAGGCTGGTTCTTATGCTTTATCACCTCACTGTTTACTTTCTGAAACCACTGTGAAATGGAAAATCTGTCTCTTATCTTTTCCATTCCATCCCTCCTCACGCTTGCCCAGATTCCCGCTGCACTCAACAACACTGAAATAAGCTCTGCTATGACACGCCTAAATGGCATTGATGTATTGAAGCTACGCATTTTAAATCAACAGGTTTTTATCCAGCTACAACCAATTATTACAGATCATACAGTAGCTGGTACTTAAGGACTCTGTGTGTGACTCGGCAAAGATTTTAGATGCACTCTAACCCTTCACAGGCTCATGAATTTAAAGGTTTTTAAAAGGTATGAGAACATAATCCTGTGTTGTAAACTTTGGCAACATTTGAGTGTTCTTAAATCCTTTAAGTGAAAAATAAATGTTATCATGACAAATGAGATTATTTCACTTGAGAAAAGAACATGCTTGAAACCGTAAAACGCACATCTTAGAAAAGAATAACAAAAGAATCCTAATCAGAGAACAGATAAAACATGCTTGAAATGTTAAAATACACATCTTAGAATGGAATGACAAAATGTCCCTAATCAGAGAAGAGATGAGATTGGCCTTATCAAAGTGAGAGAAAAACAATGCATGAATAATTTACATTAGATGGATTTCAGTAAAACACAGGGTGATCTTTCAGACTAAAAATGATGCACATATTTCAGAGCCAAAAATGACAGAAAATGAGAAAAGCAACAAAGAAAAATGGTTAGAGTCAAAGGGCCCTATTTTAACGATCTAAGCGCATGGCGTGAAGCGCATGGCACAAGTGCGCTTTGGGCGTGTCTGAATCCACTTTTGCTATTTTAACAGCGAATAAAAGGTCCCATGCGCCGGGCGCATGGTCTAAAAGGGTTGTACTAAGTGTCTTAATTAAATCATAGGCGTGTTTTGGTCGTAACATGCAATAAACCAATCAGAGGTTCATCTCCTATTCCCTTTAAGAGCCTGGCGCGTTTGTACATTTCGCGCATTGCTATTCGGACGGCGGATTTGCACCGTAATATTTTTATTTGTAGTCTTTTGCATGTTCGTGTGCTGCTGTGCTTCCCTGTGTGTGTGCAAAAAGCATAGTGTGCACGCGCTGTGCCTATTCCATAGGTGCATTTGATTAATTTGCTGTTAAAATAACTATGACGTGCTGCGCCATTGACTTTAGACCAGGTTTCAATTTCCGATGCCTCAAGATAGCAATACACCACAAATTATCTTGAACACACCTCCCTGTTAGACCAGCACTCCCATGGGCGCAAATATGGGCGCAGTTGCATTTGCTATTTAGACATCGCGGGCACCTGATGGGAAAATGACAACTGCGTTGGTCTTAAACTAGCAAAGACACCTGCGTTCAGAGTTTGCCCTGCATCGCGCCGGGTGCAAGATAGGGCCCATTGTCTCTCAGACAAATGGAGGGATATTAAGTCACTTGATACTATGAAATGTACGGTACAAGATGACCGAAAAAAAACTGTCCTCTTTGCTCACCTCATCTCCATCCTCAGAATGCTGTGAGAGCGCGTCGTGATCCATGATGCCAGCTTCGTCCTCAGTTGGCCCATTGCCCACCCGCACTCCTCCAAATTTCTGTGTGCCCTGTTGGGTGAGTCCGGTTGATGAGGACACGCCTGTTTGCTCTAAAGATTGCTCTAGATTCTCTGCAGGGCATTCCTCCCTCTTCTGTGACTAGATACAAAAGCCACAAGATCTGTTTCTTGCTTAAAGCACGCCTTGAGGTGGCACGTTTGTATTTGGCACTTAGGGAGTAACCGTAATACAGATATGTTTTCATGTATGTAGGTTTTGAATTGAAAAACATGAATACATGTGTAAATCATATGCAAAACAAACATATGTAAACTGAATGAAAAACTATACGGGTTTGAGGATAGTAATGTGCCCCTTATATGCCAAAAAAGCAAATCTAGTCCTGTGTTAATCAAATCACCTAATACATCTACTTGTTTTTTGCACAAAGCTAAATTATTTCTAGTCTTTTAATAATATCTCCTCAAAACATAGCAAATTGACCAAGGCATGCTTTAAGCTTCATTGTATTGCAAAACATACAAGTACAACATTACAAATATGTAGATAGATATGCCACAATTGAAGTGAAAGAAAACTAAAAAAAAGATGATCAAAAACAGGTCATAATCAACAGTTATAAAAGGTTAAACATTAAATCTGAGGAACATACCAGGTGCCTTTTCCATAGGTGCTGGCGCCGAAGCACCATCGTTTTCACTATCAGCATACAGGGTACACATGCAAGAGCAATCAACACCAAAATAATCTGGATCCCCATCTACAGATTCAAAACAGAGATGAGGTTACCAGACAATGTATTGCAGACATGAGGCCTCTGCGACAACAGCTAATTCTTTCTCTGGGACCCTTGATGCACCACAACGACTAAGAGTAAAGAGCTTGTTATCAATTTCTTTGTATGCACTCGTCAGAATGAGGGGAGAGAAATAGAGGGAGAAAACGGAGGGTTGTAAGAGAGATCACTTCATAACAAGATCAAGTTTCTATCCTCCGCTCACTTCAGTTCTTTCTGATCGGTGTCAACAAAGGAAGAAAGGCAAGGACACCTTTTCTAACAAAAAGACACAATATCTACTGGGAAATGCAGGGCCAAGAGAAGTTAAATGAAACAGAGGGAATGGTAAGGGAAAAATTCCCCCAGTCACACCTGTCCCCGGTAGAGGGGCTTGTTGGTGGTGTCGCCATAGTTAAAGAGGCACATGTTGATGAATGCGATGAGGAGGCTGGGCGCATCCTTGGAAGTCGAAGCGTCATAGGCCGTCCACTTGTAGAAGACCAGGAGGACCAGGTAGCCAAACAGACTGGTCATGAATACAATCTCAGGGATGAAGCCCAGGAAGATGTTCAGAGGTTTCTTGAAGTACCTGGCAAACAGATTCAGGAGAGAAAATCAAGATTGTCCGCTACACTTTCATAGATCAGTTTCTGGGATTTAGGATCCCGATTAGATACCGTCAAAAGCAGCAGCTACTTTTCTTGGGTTTCACAGAATTTATAATACTGAACATTAGTAGACAGGCACAATAAGACAAGTCACAAAAAGACTTTTGCAATTAAAAACACTGCAATTATTTGCTCTACTAAAACTATTTCTTTAGAGGACCAGAACAACATTCATGTTAATTATATGATAGAGCTTAAAGGTAGAAGACCAAATGTCCAGAAAGCATTCCACCCGCAACAGGGTAGCTTACAGGTGATTGAACAGGCTGAGAGAAACGCCAAACAGCATGTGGATTACGCCCAGAATCACAGACATCTTCATCTTGAAAGAGTTGAGGAAGGTCAACTTGTTGGTGGCAATGTTCCAGATCTGAAAAAAGTACCAACGCAGAGATGGAGATGCAAGCAAACCAAAGACACTAACTGTAAAAATGTAAGTGAAAATCGATAGAATTCACCACACAGTCAGAGAGGCAAACAGGCAGTCCAATACACAAACGCACTGGACAGAAAACAGACCAGACACTGAGAAAGAAGGGAACTTACCGGGTCTATACCCAGTGGATAGGGACCCCCGAACACCCCTGGCACTGCTGGATCCAGCTGGAGCACGTTATTTTCATTGAGAGTATCAACCCTAAATTGATTTTAGACAGTTCAGTGAACAATTTTGTAGAGTGCTGCTATCATTGATGTTAACATTTTAATAATTTAGCAGAGTCGCTTATTTACAGTGATTTACTATGAAGAAGAATACACTTCTTTTACTTTTAATTTTTTGGTCCTCCGTCAGCAGAGATGCCAAAAGTTTGTGTAATAGTGAACTTTTCTGGGTTGGGCAGAGTTTCCTCAGTAAGAGCCTATTGACCAGGTAAAATAAGTTCATAACTTACCAGTGATCTATAAAATACTAAAACATGACTACACTGTCAAGGAAAAAGGTTGTAAGTTGACAGTGTTTTACCTTCAATTGGAACAATGGGAAACATTCAAAAATTAGAGAACTTCTTTTACCTGGTCAATAGGGTCTTACAGAAAGGTTACACTAACTTGTTGCCTCTCTGCCCGTGGGATCATCACTATAATAAATTGCCAGTTTAAAACTCTAAGTCTTGAAATCATTGAAACATCTTGCATGAATTAGGTTTTGTTGCTAGCTAATTTAAAAGTTTGCTAGCAAAAGCGACACTCTCCCGATTGGCTGTGATTGGATATTATTAGACTTAAGTTGGACAGTTAAGTGATGGATGAATGACTTACGTCCAATTGCCCCGCTTGGGGTCGAACATGGGCCGAACACTCCATCCTGAGCCAAACATGTTCAGGGACTTGGAGAAGCAGTCGTTGTAGATGATACCAGTGTAGACGGAAAAGATACCCATCAGAAGTATGATGTAGCGTCCAGCAAACACCATGTTGAACATCTACCAGGGCAGGGAAAGTGAGAACACACATTGAAGCACTGGCCAGCGTTGTGTTTATTGGGCGCTGAACAGAAATTAGTAAAAAAGCAGTGAACAAGTAAAGTGTTAAATGCACACTTAAAGGGCCGTGCCTCATTGTCTGTCTTCTGGGAAAGGATGCGGCTCTCTCTGAGGACCAGGTAGAGGGCGGCGCAGGTCATCAGCAAACCGTGTCCCATGTCCCCAAACATGACCGCAAACAGGAAGGGGAAAGTGATGATGGTGTACGGTGCTGTAGGAAGATTCATTGGGTAAGAGAATGCCTCAGACAGAATAACCCCACAAAACAACACGGAGAGGGATACACTCACACAGACAATAGAACCATAGACAAGATGACTACAAAATCAAAACACGTAACAGACAAAAGAACCATAGACAAATTGACTACAAAATCAAAACGTAACAGACAACAGAACCGTAGACGACTACAAAATCAAAACACGTAACAGACAACAGAACCGTAGACAAGACGACTACAAAAACAAAACACGTAACAGACAACAGAACCGTAGACAAGAGGACTACAAAATCAAAACACGTAACAGACAACAGAACCGTAGACAAGAGGACTACAAAATCAAAACACGTAACAGACAACAGAACCGTAGACAAGAGGACTACAAAATCAAAACACGTAACAGACAACAGAACCGTAGACAAGAGGACTACAAAATCAAAACACGTAACAGACAACAGAACCGTAGACAAGATGACTACAAACACAAAACACGTAACAGACAACAGAACCGTAGACAGCACACAGAAAACAAAAAGGACTATAGGCATAAGACCAACAGCAACAGCCAAGACAACAACATTGAGACTGAACATTACAGGAGACAAAAGATAACGAGAAGTTACAGACATACGGATGGGTGACAAATCAAAGGAGAAACTGAATACAGAGTCTCATTTAGGTGTTGGGACACAACGAGCTGTCGGAAGATCTTATATGTGCCAGATTCTCATTTGCAGCAATGGCCTGGGGAGAAGTGGGGGGAGGGAAGGAGATGAAAGAGCCAATTGAAAGCTGGGGATGTTTAGGTTGCCATGATGGTATTAGGGCCAGATTAGATATGTGTCCAAGACATCTGTTTTAACACCCCTACTCTTAAGAATAGTGGCATGGAATCACAGAGAGTCAGGACACCCGTTTAACGTCCCATCCTTAGCAGGGCAGATGTCCCCTTCACTGCCCTGGGGCATTGGGAATTATCTTTGGACCAGAGGGAACAGTGCCCCCTACTAACCCCCCCAACACCACTTCCAGCAGCATTGGTCTCCCATCTAGGGACTAACCAGGCGCAACCCTGCTTAGCTTTAGAAGGAAACCAGCAGTGCAATATAGAACACCATATCTTCAAAAAGATATTCCCTCATACAATTTTGATTATAGTGTTGGAGTGAGCTGTTTAACAAGTTTTTCCAAAATCTCCTGTAGATGTTCAATCATTTTCATACACATCAAACCATTCAGTGAGCCCTCCTGCCCTGTGGATGGGGACATTGTCATACTGGAAGAGACCAATCACATCAGGATAGAAATGTTTCACCATGAGATAAAGGTGATTACTCAGAATAAATGCGTGATGATTTTCAATGAACCTCTAAGAAGAAAGTTGGATCCAAACCATGCCAGGAAAAATCCCCCCACAGGATCTGCTTTCGTTATATTTCTCCACACATTTATTCAGAGTTTTCATATAATTTGCCACCCGTGTGTCAGCAAAGTAGACACAACTAAATGTAATTAAAAATGAATAGGTTTTTATTTACATGGGGTACCTTAAACACCAGAAGAAAACAACAAGATATAGACATCAACAAGACATAACAATACCAAACAACAGAAATTGACATACCTGGGTTGATTTCGCGGTAATTTCCGATCCCATAGGCATCTACGATGTTCTGGAATCCAGAGGTAAACTTGTTGGTCTTGTTGAAGGTGGGCGGAGTCTGCTTGGTGGTCATCCGGTTGAGGATAGAGGGCACTGTGGAGCCACTTCTCTCCTGTAATATCCACCAAGCAAATCAGTCACATCTCTGCAGTGGTCTACCCAGTGCAGGTCAATAATTAGCAACCCCCCAATCATAATCTTTAAGGGGAACAATGACAAAATTCTATAATCTGTCTATGTTCCTAAATCACTTGATTTGGTTTTTCTTTGGAGATGGTTACTGTGGGTCTGGTAGGAGAGTGAACAGTATAACCAGACACCTACAGTGGGCTCCAAAATTACTGGCACTCCTGACTGGCAATGTACAAACAATACTGTAAAAAATATAAACAATAAAGTTATAGAGAAACTCAAACTACCAACATGTGAGAAATACTGTAAAAACCTATGTCCTCCAAATCACTTAACAATCAATGGCACCCTAAAAGATTATTGTAAATAACATCTACTGAAATTAAACCAGGAATTCAATACCACTTATTTAAGTTTGTCTAATTCTTAGGGAACTATATTGAGCCATTAAATCACTTCCTGTTTCACTAGGGTATAAAAATGAGGTAACACACATGCAATATCCCTTTGTTGTCCAACACCATGAAGAAAACAAATTAACTGGCAGTTCAAAAGACGCAGATGGTTGTAGTCCTTCATAAATCAGATAGAAAATGGAATAAGTGACCCATCAAATGTAAGCCCCACCCTTTTTCTCAATTTTGAGAAGTGGCCTTCCTATTGGCTGAGCCGATTTAAGCCCCCCATTTCCACCTGCCCTACTGTGTTCCTACTGGTTGAGCCAATTTAAGCCACACCCTTTTTCCCTTCCCTAGTGATGTTCTTTTGATTGAATCCATTTAAGCCCCGCCCCTAAAGCAGCTCCAAGATAGGTTTTTGATGACCTGTGCTCTGTTCTACCATTGGTTGTGTCATTTTAAGCCCCACCCCTTTGCAAGATAGCTGATCCAGCCGATGCACAAGCAAAACAAATTCCTAGTGCAGGAACCATGTTCTGGTGGTCCAAACTCATGTACACCATGTTTCAATTCATATTCCAACTCTTGAAACCATTCTAATCTGTATTGTACTGCTGTTTCGAATCTGTCTAAAGTATTTGCAAATATGGCGAAAATATGTATATAAAAATCTGTAAAACAAAATACAAAAGTGAACATTTGTCCATATGAGTAATGGCAGAAGGAACAGACATCAGGTCAGTTCTGATGACCCAAAATTTGTCCAGAGACTTTGTTGTAATTGTCTACATCATGAAATGATACATCAACGTTTGCCTATTCATTTTTTTTCATTTGGCTGAACACAGGAAAAGGACAAAGAAGAGGACATTCCATAGACCTCTGGCTAAATTGGTAAAAATATATGTCTGGCAAACTATCAATAATAACTACCTTTCTTATGATTTCCGTCAAATTCCAAGTATTTCACTTTGACTTAAATACAATGAAAAAAAATTCTAAGAAAGTCTTTGTGTATTGTATGAATGGATGTGTTGTATTCAACTCTAAAGTTTACAGCTTCAAAACTACATCCGACAACAACAGGAAGTGATGTCATTAATTAAAGCAGCCTCTAAAGCCTCCTAAGTGAAGGCTCACCGTTCCTCTGCGCAGGGCGAACTGAATGGAGTCCAGGTCGGATACGGGACACCACACCTCAGCGATCAGACACTTCTGGGTGACGTCGATGTTGCAGAGGTTCAGCGTGTGGTAAATGGCCTTCATCTTCCTCACCTTGATAAACCACACCCTCATGGTCTTTGCCGCAGCCTGCAGGACCCTCTGTCTGTGGTCCTCAGTCTGGTTCAGCACCTGTAGGCGACATAACATGGTTACGTTAGCCCACTGAACTTAAGCATAACATGGTTACGTTAGCCCAATGAACTTAAGCATAACATGGTTACGTTAGCCCAATGAACTTAAGTCTGGTCATTATCTGGTTATTATCTGTAGGCGACATAACATGGTTACGTTAGCCCACTGAACTTAAGCATAACATGGTTACGTTAGCCCACTGAACTTAAGCATAACATGGTTACGTTAGCCCACCTAACTTAAGCATAACATGGTTACGTTAGCCCACTGAACTTAAGCATAACATGGTTACGTTAGCCCACTGAACTTAAGCATAACATGGTTACGTTAGCCCACTGAACTTAAGCATAACATGGTATAACTTAAGTCTGGTCATTATCTTGAGAGAGCTCACTTGCCTCTTCAACCTGTTGGTGCAGACTGATGGAAATAAACCTTTGGGCCATGTGGACTATGTGTAACTACTGAAGTGCTCCAACCACTAGGCCACCTCTATTTATATAATATCATATCTCTATCATATCTGGCTCCTGCATGATTAGTTAAGGCTTCACCCCATTTAAGAATTAACTTTCTCAATTCAACTCCCGATTTAAATTAAGGATGTGTTTTCAGTGTTTAAGGCTAAGATCAGTCAAACATTTACAGTTGTATTTATTTGAAGGGGTCACAGCCAGGAGATAAGCCATTATTGACTGCAAACTATGAGTGTTAGATGGATCAGTGGTTAGGGAGTCAGACTAGTATTTCCAAGGTTGCCAGTTTAATTCCCAAACGGCCCAAATGTTGTGGTGCACTTGAGCAAGGAACCTTACATTAAGCAGCTCCAGGGGATGTTTCTGGACTTACAGTTCACATGTTTTGGGAAGTTCGTAATTAAGACCAAACTGACCAGGTAAGAGAGTTCATAGTTAACCAGCAATCTTTGAAATATACAGAAAAAAGTATGAATTATGGTAACTAGTATGTTATAAACTCCCTTACCTAGTCATTTAGGATTTGTTATGGGAACCCAAAATGGATGAACCCAGCCAAATACTTTTACTTTCTACTTTTACAACTCTTCCTAGTCGCCAGGCATACAGAATTGGCCCCTTGTCTGCCTGGGATTGACAAAGCAAACTTTTGGATCCGGTCCAATCAATCATAAAGGAGCTTCCAGTCATCTGCTGTTTAATCTGTGTTCGTTCTGTTGCCTACCATCTGGAGGTCATCAATACGGGTGTTGACCCCCGCTGCCATCTCCTTCCTCTCCTGGGGGGTCTCTGGGCATGGGTAGAGCGAGGCACGAAACCTGGAACACACACACCATGACTTCACATTGCTGACCTACAGTTCTTCTGTATGTAAATGATCGAAATGAGCACGATATACATTCTTATTCAAATCAATACTCCTGTCATCAGATAATAAAACATCATAAGTGTTGTTATCATTCGCGACTTGGTAATTTGAACGGTTAATTTGAAGTCTCCAACAAAATGTTCTCAAATCCTGTTCCTGGAAGGAAATCCTCCTCTACGGTTACAGTTTAACTATCATTTAGCGCACCTATTTATGAGCATTTGCAAGTTGATAAAAGGAATCAATTCTACACATCTGTGAGGGCACTATTAATATAGAAAGATATGTACACATTTTGGAGCAAGATATGCTGCCATCCAGATGTCGTCTTTTCCAGGGACGTCTGGATTTTCCAGCGAGACAACACCAAACCACATTCTCCGATGTCTGTCAAAGCACTTCGTGACAACTGCTGTTGTAAAAATGTGATTAATTGATTGATTCTGCCAAGATCATTCGCAACTTGACAAAATGAATCTGGTTAGTTATAACTGGGGTTATATAAAACAAACAGAAGGGTAGCAGGAACAGTTTAAGTTAAATAAATGATTGTAGGGCCTTATAATAAATACATTTATCATTATTAGTATAGTATAAGAGTATTGGGCTTCAAAATGTTTTGGTAGTATAGCATACTCTTATGCTATACTAATAATTATCATTTGGAGTATCAAGTATACTTAATTATACTTACAAAAATAAACATGATGTAAACATTTTATTTCATAAGGGCGGATAATATATCCACTTACATTCAGTTATCTTTCTCTGATTTGTCATCCAAAGGATCCCAGCAATAAAATGGAGCATTGTTTTGGTTGGTATAATCCATTGGTTAAGTGAATATGATCAAAACCTCAATCTAACTTTACTGCAAACTGCATTGTTTACAAACTATCACAAACTATTTCCGGACTTTCAACCTTCAAAACAGTGTTTCAGCCGCTGAATTCTATCTGATTCAGAATCCCCAGGCTATCTACATGTTCACAGACATCTGATTCATATTTCTAAACACCAGAAATATGCATAAAGCATAATGACAGTACTAATATGCGACCATAGCCTGTGTCTATTTACAAACAGGTCACGCTGATTCACCAGAACGGCACTTACTTGAGTGACAGTATATCCATCAAATCATAAATGAATTTAACCTAGATAGACAGTCAATGAGCTGGGCTTTTCAGGCATGTTTGGTTGATTCTTGTAAGCCAAAAACTTCATTAACTACAAGGATGCATATCCGCGGCACTTGTGTCCACGAATCCAAACTTTTACGCAGTGTGTTCGCGGGTGTTCCAGACACAAAAAATATTTATGGCTTTTCGACTTTGTTCATTTTAAAGCTGTTATAAAATGACCTCCAAAGGTCTAAAAGCTTTATCGAAAAAGAGACATACCAATGTTATCAATGCTTTGGAAGAGATTTGCAGAGAAAGTGACACAGAATGGATGATTGACTCTGCAAGCTCTCCAGGCATGGAGGAGATGGGTCCGTGTATGGAGTGGTCATTCCCGTTTTAGATCAGTGAGTAAAATCAGTTATTTTATTCTAATCCAGTTGTTTACATTTGTAGTTACTATGTCATATGGCCTTTGTATAATTCTAGATTTCTCTGTGATTGAAAACACATTTGTCATTGTTTACTTTCATTGGCTTGGAAACATTTGAATAGTAAACATTGGAATGCTGTGGTTTGTTTTGATAATAGATTCATTATTATTATTAATTTATTATTGTTTTGTTATTGTAAGTGCACAAAGTAGAGAGACTAGCATGAGATTATATGAAACTTGAGTTCTAATTTGATACTAGGCCATTGCTGGTTGCTAACTTGGCCATTTGTACGAATAGCTATGTTTTGAAAAAATATAACCTTTTTTTCTAACCATATCATGCCATTTGTATGAATGTGTGTGTTTTGTACAAATATAACTTTTTTTGTAACCAAATAATTTTTTATAGTTATTTATATGAAAATATTAATGTGGAAACTTGGGGACTATTGTGAAGGACACTTGGGGTCTTCTTACAAAATGGTCAATAACTCCTTGGCTGTTGACTATCATTCTAAAATTTTAGACATATGTTGTCCTCCCTTGAGGGACATGATTAGAAGTGTTTCCAGGACCCATTCTGAATATATGTCTTTTTATCTGCATTTGAAATGTGATGTAGAAAGTTCATCTTGTGCCAGATGTACACCTATTCTAAATTATTTTTACATATCCACAAATTTCAAAGTATTTCTTTTCAAAAATATAATGTTAATGTTTTTCAGGCAGAATTTCACAATCAGAGCCCGATCCTTAAGAGGTTAAGTGTCCAAAAGTGTTCACCTGAAACATTAATGGACAGAGTGGTAACGATAGAAACATACCCCTCACAAATCTTCTTCACACGATTCTTCAGTTGATCGCCTTGGAAAAAGATGATAAACACAGACTTGTGGACTTGGTCCCCCTGTAAGAGAGGTAGAGACGGTCAGTCATCTCACCAAATAAACATTGATTGTCGCTAGAATAAATTTTAACCAAAGCATATTCAGATTGTCCTGACTGGTTGGTCCTTGGGTCCACGACACTGTACATTTATACATTATTTTGTCAAAGGAAAGGCAAACATTAGTTTGTGGCTCCTGAGTGGCCCAATGGTCCAAGACAATGTGTTGTAGTACAGCTGTGGCCCAGCAGCCGATATTCTAAATCCTGATTGTGGTGTACTGACAGTGCCTGGAGTGTCCTACAAAGGGCAGGGCCAATGTGACTTACGGTGGCTGGGTCCTCCAGTGGGTCCTCGATCTCGGCTTGACGTAAAAAAACATTGCCGCGACACACCCTCCACAGCATCCTCTCAAAGGTAGGGATCCTCTCCCGGCTAATCACCCCGGCAACAAATCTGCATCACCAATAAAAATATGGCATCTCACTTTTCATTGCTGAGATTCTGTCTGCTCTTGGTTTTTCATAGTTATTTACCTTTACCTCTTTAAGTAGTATATCATGTGTTGTATTGTTAAAATATATGTATCATTGGCATGTATTTCTTCACTGTTCATTATTGAAAGGCATAGAAATAGAATAAAAACAACTGTAAAATCTTACAGTTTAATGGGGACTCCTGTTTAGTATACAAAGACAGATCATTGACCTGGGACCAGTCTCACAACACTCAACTCTCTTAACCCCATGGGGTATATAACTAATAGACAATGGCCACTGCTCTGAACTATCCAATAATAAATATCTTGACAGATAGATTAGCACTAGCTGTTTGCATATTAGTTATGTCCATGCTTATGTCCAAACATTTAAAAACCTCCATCACACATCAACACATTCTCATGGCAAGATGTGGGTAACTGTACGTAATGGAAATTCTGCCGCATTATGTAGGCAGACTTACGATATTGCCAATCAAAATGTCAGTTTTTATGTATTGAATCTCCTTTCTACCAGAACACAGAATAGACCAATTGTTCACAATTTTAAGTACTTGGGAACATGTATTTGAGGGATAATATGCCACAGTGATTAGTGAGGTTAAGGTTAGTGTAAGGATAACAGCACAGGATAACAGCACAGGATACACAGCCCACAGGAAAAACAATAATCGACAGGGTTCCAGATCCTCAGTTGTGTTTAAATAGCCAGTGATTGATGGATGACTATCAGCTGCGTAATCACGCACCTGGGCACCTGATCATTCCTAATACCAAAACAGAGTATAGCTAGACTTCACATGCCCTCTAGTAGCGAAACAATACATATATTTATAATGGTGTAGGCTGCTAGTATTCTGGTGATGTTGACCTCTGAACACGACAGGGGGAGGGGGCAGATGAGACAGAGGCATACAGATGTCACACGATAAAGTAGCGAAAAAGGGGTGGAGCTGTACCGTGGTATACTGAGGTGCACTTCAGCTGATTGAATTGAATTTCGGTGGCAGTTTTTAAAAGAAAACAATACAACAAATGGCCGCCAGGTGGCTCCAGGTTGCACATTCATCCAAATAATTTCCCTTAAACATGTTGTCCACTACAGATTATTATATTATCATTAAAACAACTACGTTCTGAAGTTAAATGTATTATTTGTAGAGCTTTAGTCATTAAACTATTGTCCTACAATATAACTGTCTCATGTAAACTGCCTACTGTATATTTAAAATACCTTTTCATTTAAGAAATCCTACACAGTCTGATCAGTTAAACTCAACTCCTTTGAAAACATATTGAGTTCATAGGGTCTTGATGGTGTAGTGGAAACGACTAAGGTCTCCTACCTGGGCGACCAGGGTTTGACTCCAAGCGATTTCAACAGGAATTGTGACCAGATCGACTTTGATAACTATTGTGAATTTTAGGCGTTGCTTTTGTGTAGGGAAAGATTATCTTATTTTTTTTAAATATCAAGAAATAGGTTAAAAACATCACCAGAACTTTTTCAAATGACTTACAGTAAGAGAGATTGCTTTGTGAACTACAGTACGTCTCTTGTCTCGAACAATATATGTCAGTGGATGCTAGGCAATGGGAGGCAACAATAAACGTCAAGTAAGCAACTTGTTCTTCAGGCATTCCTGGGGATTCCCTGTATACGTTACAACGTTACTTTTGTGAATAATCATCTATAATTGTGAAAAGTCAATGTACCACACAGCTCAGCAGTGTGTAAGATGGTAGGGATATACACAGAAAAATGATCATTCGTTACGTTTGCAGTTAGAATTTCTGTGCTGACTGTAGACCAGGACATGACAAAATGTATTAGAAACAATATTGTAATGATTGCGCTCTCGGGGAGAAAATGATTCAACACGTTGGCAACGCTATGGATCGAGCTGCATTTACATGTAAACTCCAACAACAGTTTTCATACCGTAGCTAGCTATATGAAAAAATATTTCACTGATGATATGAAAAAATCGCCCAGAATTTACAGACACATTTTTTGTTATTTCTGTGAATCCATTGCTAGTGATGGGCAGACTGAACAACTTGAAAAGCTCAGAGGATCACAGTACCAGTATTTGCCAGCTAGTAGGCTAAATTAGGGAGGAGGAGCGTGCATGTACTGTAGAATATGGCAGGAGGAACCTCCCGGACAGAACGCCGGTGTACTGTAGAATTTCTAAATTTAAATTTAGCGGAAAATGGAAACTACAGTTGTGCTTTCTGTCTTCAGTGAAAGCATACAACCGATAGTTTGTTAGTTCCTACGTAACAAATGATCATTGTTCTGTGCATATTCCTACCACACACTGCTGAGCTGAGTGTTACATTGATTCTTTGCAAATATAGATGATAATTCACAAAAGTGATATGCTAGTATACAATTTGAATGCGTCCTCTAAATAGACTGAGATAAAATAACATATGCCTTTGCTGGGCCTCGAACATACGATGTAGGCATTTAATCAGAGCCACCTTAACCACTATGCCACTCCGGCTGTGCATAAGGGTTCACAAAATAGTGGAGAAAATACGATGTAGCCTATTAAAATTTTGTTCAATAGATTACAGTGATATTACAGCCAGGGTGGGAAATTAACTTTTTTGTTTACCAGCCACAATGGCTGGTGGATGCCAAAATTTTACCAGACACTTCGATTTACCAGCCACTTTTTCCCAAATTCAAATACATAAAAGAAAACATTACTTTATTCTATATTGCTTCAATACATTAAATTCACTATGAATACATATTAATGTAGGTCAATTACTAAAGGGACATTTAGTGAAGACAAGTCTGAGGTGAATAATTTTCAGATAATTGACCTATTGTGCTAATCTGTTTGCTAATTGTATGTCCTAATACCATTTATCAGTCAGCTACTTTTAAATCACATATGCAACAGTAGGCAATTTCAACTTTGAGAGGTATAAAACTTTGCTGTTGTAACACCTGACGTACGCCCCAATATTTACACATTTGTAAATTCATTTTCTAATAATCTGTTTGGAAAACATCTGGGATTACTAATAAAAATATTGAAACATTGGTTAAATGATTTACATTTACATTTAAGTCATTTAGCAGACAATCTTATCCAGAGTGACTTACAATAAGTACAGGAACACTACAATTACAATTTAGTCATTTAGCAGACACTCTTATCTAGATTAATTTAGAGTAACCACAGGGCCACTACATTTACAATTTAGTCATTTAGCAGACATTCTTATCCAGAGTGACTTACAATAAGTACAGGAACACTACATTTACAATTTAGTCATTTAGCAGACACTCTTATCTAGATTAATTTAGAGTAACCACAGGGCCACTACATTTACAATTTAGTCATTTAGCAGACAGTCTTATCCAGAGTGACTTACAATAAGTACAGGAACACTACAATTACAAGACACTCGTATCCAGAGTGATTTACAGTACATTAAGCACAGGGGCATTCTTCCTGGAGCAATTTAGGTTGAAGTGCCTTGCCCAAAGACAACAGCATTTGTCACAGCAGGGAATCTAACCAGCAACCATCTGATTACTAGTCCAACTCCCTAACCACTGAGCCATCTGACCCCATCAAAGTTGCAAGTGCTTCTTCAATAATGAAAGGAAACATAATACAAAATTAAATATAACAAGAAACCATATTATGGCAATGTAAGATACTTGAATTAGAATCCGTTGTTAATAAACTAAGTTACAGTTCAGAAGTTGGAATTTGTGCGTGTAAATCTCTCTGGTAAAATGAGAGCGGCGTTTATCAGAATCCAATCATTATCGCAGACTAAACGAGTGATTTTAGTGACAGCTGAATCATCCAATGAGCGTTTAGCATTCCGCGCTGTTTGTGTGTGATTTTCTTTTTTCGATAACATAAAATCATATCATATTGACATCAACTTCCCCATATCTGTAAATATACACGTTTTGTACATGATAATTTCTATATTGACTTAATCTAGCCTACTTGGGCTTAATACTGTGAACTAAATTGATTTGTTTTTCTTTTATACCGCACTATGTGTATGGTACCGCAGCTCAAGGCTGCAGTTCTCATAGACTAGCTCCGCGAAAACCAATCAAATATGCACCTCGACAAAAGTGCGTCTTTTATGGTTAATGAGTAAGCTTCCGCATTTTTGTCCAACGCGTTTATCTCCAATCCAAAACAAGTAATGTTTAAAGTAGCCAATTCAAAAAATGTATCATAAGTTGTACAATTCACCCGCCAGAGTGGCTGGTAGATTGGGAAAAGGTTCCCGCCAATGTGAAAATCTACCCGCATTTGGCGCGTGTTAATTTCCCACCCGGATTACAGCTATAATTGTGTACAGATTATAATAAAACAATCGAAAAACTTTAATAGAATATTGTATGATTAAGTCATTATTCCTGTTTGGAGAACACAAACATGTGGCTTTTGCATTCACTTTCACAAAGGTGTTTCTTTCTTTGTAATAAATATTCAAAATTATTGACCTGCAATGCAAATGATGATCTTCTGGATATGTAGGAATTTTTACTTTTGTAGCCTATATTTGAATTGTCTTATCAACATCAAAGAAATACAGATTAGCTTGATAAATGTGACTTTTGGCATAGTTATTACAAGTACTTGTATTGGTACTCGTATTGGCAAGTACCCAAAATTAAATACTCAGTACTTAGCTAGTAACACGTTGAACAACAAGTTTTTTGCTTGGAAATAGTTTCATGTAATCAGCATGTGGGGGGTTGGGGGTTTCGTAACACAATGATTAGCTAATTGGCCATCAGAGCATGGTCTGGCCGAGGGGAGATTAAAAGTGTCACTTTTCTACAAAATTGATGCACACTTTTCTCTGCCAACTTCTTCATGATCTCATTCTGGTCTGGTCAGCACAAAGCGTGACAGATAAAAAAATATATCTTTAATTACCTACAGTATACATTTGTAAGTAGCCTATAGGCCTATGTTGCTGAATAAAAATAATCTTAAATACAGTCATTAAATTAAACCTAAATTACCAGGTAATGGTATCATAATTTAATTTGAATGCATGCTCTATAAACAAGCTGAGAAAAAAAGGTGATGGTCGTGAGCGTGTCTAGAATTTACAACCCTCTACACTGAAAAATGTCACTGTAATCGCAACCGATCTAACCCGCTACACCACCATGCTGTGGGGAATTTCTTGAAAATAAAGAAGTCATCTTTTGAGGGAGTGGCTGTCAGAGGTTAAAGTATTGTATGACGACTTATGACGATTGTATGATGTTTGTTACCCATTTTTTTCCCACAAAGTAAAACTGTACTTTGATATACTGCGTAAATAGTTAAACATTTTCACAAAAGATTCAGGGACACATTCTGATTGGAGAATGCAGACGCAGTAGTCTACAATATTTATTTGCTTTCCTAAAGCTGTTTTAAAACAAACAAGTTGTTATTTATATTAAGAAAGTAATTCTACTGTGTATAATAATACAATTACATTGATTTAATATCAGTCTATGTCCCCAAAAAACGTATCTCTAGGAAGCATTAGAACTGCAATCTCCCGTTTCTTTTTAAGTGGTAGCTTTAAGTGGCTAGCACCACCCAGCGACGAGTATAAACTATTTATTGGCAACTAAATGCACCGATTGGTGCCGCGGTACGAAAAGCACCACTTTATCGTGTGACATCTGTATATTTTCCTGCCTCTAGAAACATCATGTGGATGTTTTTTTTTTACGATTTTGTTTGATTTTGTACATATCGTCATGAGAACTGCCAGCACACACACACAAACACACACATATATCCCTGCAATCATCAAGAATACCTCAATGTGTGTCTCAGTTAATAAAATCAACCCTTATTGACTAGCAACTAGTTTTTTACACTACAACTATATCCACAACACTATATCTACAACTACATAAAATTGCATATACACTATATTCCTTTAGGCTAAACTCCCGGTAGCTTGGACATCTACATATGAGTTAAACACAGCCATAAACTATTTTCCATGAGGTTATGGGGTAATATGGTGTTTTTGTTGTAAATGTCATAAAATGTGAGATTGCCTTTCAAATATTTGTTTCAATTGGTTTCTATAAAATCTGTCACAGCCTGACAACCTGAACGCGTTAAGAAAGATCTGATGTGTGGTGTGTGTGGTGTGTGTGGTGT